>JAPYYR010001131.1:0-17906 GCA_030523065.1 Aphidius colemani | reverse complement strand
TTATAAATAAATAAACTCTTAATTTGACAATAACAAACAATGAGAAACAGTAACAAACATAAACAAAAATAACATTGTAGCAATTAATGCTTTAACATGCATTGTTATAAAAAAAAATGTCATGTGTCAAAAACTACCACGACAAAAAACAGCTTTTTCCTAACACCTAATTTTGGCCGGTGTTACAGTGCGAAAGTGGAAAAGGAAAAAGAATTTTTTATTAAACGAATGCACCCCATATTTTTAGCTGTCTGTGAAAAAAAACAAAAAAAAAAAACTTTTATTTTTGGTAAAGTTTATTGCGACAGAAATTCTATTAAAAGTCTTGCAGCAAGATTTGGCCAAAAATAATACGAAAATTTATACTTGTAAGATAAACAGGTATCTTACCTACCTAAGATTGTTTACTTATTTACACAACCTTGGTGTTTGGGTGCATTTGTAAAATAAATTTTTTTTTCGTTTCCCAATTTCGCTCTGTAATACCAGCTGAAATTCTATAGGAAAAAGCTGTTTTTTGTCGTGGTAGTTTTTGACACATGACATTTTTTTTTCATAACAATGCATGTTAAAGCATTAATTGCTACAATGTTATTTTTGTTTATGTTTGTTACTGTTTCTCATTGTTTGTTATTGTCAAATTAAGACATAACAATGTAAAATGTTGTAAAGGAAATTGAATATCTTTGAAATTACATAGAGAATTTTATTACTTTTGTTGTTTTGTCCGTTCCTAGTTTTTAGCCGGTATTACAGGGCGAAATTGGAAAAGGAAAAAAAAATTTTATTTAACGAATGCACCCATTATGTTATCTAAATTTGACTTTTGCGTTTCATCGTTGTTATCAATTAACACTCCTCTACTTGTGTTGTTGATAAATAAAAATTAATAAATATACTTGAAATTTATTCCTTAGGACTATGATTGATCAGTGAAACAATACAATACACAATCTCAAATCTAAATAGATAAAACCTCAACAATAATGGTAAGTTTTGATTATATCTATGTTCTTCTACTTAATTGTTTTGTATTAAACAAATTAATTTTGATAATAAAGGACTACCCATCAGTATCAGAAGGAAATAAAAAATCATGGGATAATCCATTGACAACAGATGAAATTAGAGATCGTAAAAATGATTGGAGTCTTGCCAGTGATAATGGATTACTTCGACATTTTCAAAAGTTTTCAAAGGTATTCTTTATTTTCTCTTAGTTTCCAAGTTACTCCATTAATTTTCGTATCGTTTGTATTTAATCCAAACTATAAGTCTCTAGTCTTTTTGATTACCATAGACTTGCAGAACCAAGTAACTGCACTCGAGTCTGTATGTGATAATTACGCTTAGTTATTTTCGTGTTTTTATTCTGTTATTCTCCGCTTAATAGTTTTATTTTCTCTCTAGCAAAAGATTCAATAATAATTATTATTTTTTTCTATAGGATATTACTGAGAAATTTGAAAAAACACAATTAACGTTGACTGAATTAAACAATGAACTTGATGAAGCATTAGTTATGGTTGATAATGTAACAAATGCATCACTTGCACTGGCAAATACCCAGTTCATAGAGTCACGTGTAAGTGAAGAAAATGGAAAAAACAGTTGTGTAGAGAAGCATGAGGAAGATAAACAAAAACTTGATCAAGAGCGTGATATAATTTTATCAGTAAGTACAAGCATTCTAGCAGGTTTAAAATTTATGAATGGAAAATTTGAGAAACTTGAAGTGGTTACATCAAGTGATGAAGACAATGATTCTGATTTTGACGATTATGATGATTTTAATGATAATAATGATGCTGCTGATGTTGATATTGATGTTGATGTTAATGTTAGTACTGATGATGAAAGTATTGCTGATGACAGTAGTGCTGATGAAGCTGATATTGATGATGATGACAAAGACGATAATTCTGATGAATCTGATGAATCTGATAATGGTGCCAGCTATGATTACGATTATGATGGTAATAGTAACGAAGTACCAGCACGAAGTGTCATATTAAAAACCAATGATTTGTACAATAATCGTGCATTGCCATACGTTATTGGAAGTGTAAAATGGAAGTCATCAAAAACAGTTGGTCTTGAGTCGAGCAGCAGTGAGTCCGAGATCCAAGATGATGAAGGGAAAGGTGATTACTCAGATTGCGATAGAGAAGTTACAGAAAGAATATCTACTTCAAGTGACTCAAGTTCTAGTTTAGAAAACGATGACAAGAGTGATAAAACTGATAGAATTTATGCAAGAAGTCAAGGAACACTTAACTCTATGTCAGAAGTTGAAACAACTACAAATGAAATCATTGTTAATGACACGATAAGAAAAGAAGTACCAAGTTTTACTGAAGAACTTGCCAAAAGATTGGCTAATGTGTTACCAACTCGTAAACAACCAGATGATAATCATCGTGAATCAGATGATGCATCAGTAAATTTTTCAAAAGAAGATGCTTTATTTGAGAAAGAAAACGTATTTAGTTCTGAATCTGATGATTTATCAACAAATAAAAATGATTTATTTGATGATGAAGTCTCGAGTAGTATGTGGAAAAACAAACCGGTCAAAAAATCGAATATTATTCCACCAAGTCTAGATGCTCCTCCACCGATAAACACCATCGAGGTACAGCCAAAGTCTTCGATTGATGATCTTTTTGGTCATAGTTCTGATGATTCCTCTGATATTTTTGCACCAAAAAATTCATGGTTATCTACAAAAGCTTCGAAGACATCAAATGAAATTGAATCAAACTCATCCAAGAGTAATGACGATAATGCTAAACAATTTAGCTCAGTTCACGATGAAAATTTATTTCCAATATCTGTGGATTCAATTAAAAAACCAGTGAGGCAAGTGCCTGGAATATTGATTAATCAATCAGACTTGATGTCATCAACACTTGGCAGTAGACTATTTAATAGAGCGAAAAGTGATGAAAGTATTGAGACAAAAAATGATGGAGATAATAATTTGTTAGATACAAATGAAATAGTGGCAAACCAGAGTGAAAGTATGTTTGATTGGAATGTAAAAGTTGACCAAGTGAATAATGAAAATCCAATTTGCAGCAGTAGTGAAAATATCATTCAGTCTAAAAGAGAGAACAGCACATTTGAGATAAACAGGTAAGAATTTACTCATTATTATTAAGTTTTTATAGAATATAAAAATATTAGATTGTTCATTCAACAAACAAAAGTCATTACTAATATAACAACAGCTAATATTAGTCACTGTGATGTCACAGTACATGTTTACTAGATGTGTAAGAGGAAATATCAAGGCTAACGTCTTAACTCACGTCTTCTCCACTCTCATACTTCTTGTACTTTTTTTTATTAGTGAGCAGTAATTTTTTTAAATACACAGTGACAAAACAAAGACAAAATCAGTTGTTAATTTTTTTTATTTTTATTATTTTCATCACGTTGTAATTATCCATAAAAAATCAAAGGATTACATGTGAGTGAGTTGCACTTTGGCTAAATTAATTTATAAACAAATTATAAATTACTTGTGACTCATAAATTATGTCATAGTCATAATCAAAATAAATTTGGCTTCTCGTTACCACAAAATCATATTTATAAATTTGTGAATTTGCTTTCCGGTGAATAATAATTATGCAGCACATTATGTTTTATAAAATTTATTATTAATTATTATTACCTTATCTCAATTACATTTTAAATATTAGAGAAAACATTGTGCTTTGTTATTATAGTATCAATATGTACGTATTTGATAAAAATTCACAATACTTAGTGAGTAGAAATGAATGTGTTTTTTTGACATTGTTGTTGACAATGTGACTCTTCTCATAAGTATATCGTCATTTGTCAGTAAATTTTACTTGAGCATAATTAATATTGTGCTAATCAATTTTTTTTTCATCATATTTACATGCTCGTTTTTGAACTCATTGTTTTGATGAATACATAATTTTTTTTGCGAATAAAAGACGTCAAATTAGAATTTGAGTTTAAACGAATATTATTAATATTTTATGTCAGATAAAAGAGTTTTTTTTTTTCTAAACAATTGTTGAAATAAATTTAGAGTAGAGAAATGCTTGATGACCGAGATTCGTTTAAAATAATTGTTATTTAATTTTAATCATTCATTGAAAAAAATTGACATTTTTAAGTTTGAAATAAATAAAAAATATTTGTTAAAAAAAAAAACCAACTTATTAAGATGATTGTCAATTTAAAAAAGTATATTTAAATTTTGTTTGCTGATAAGTTGATTTTAATTTCAGTTAGATATTTTTTTTTTTAATCGTAACGCCTGAGTAGCCAACGACGATTTAATTTTTCCCTTTTTTAAATGATAATAACTAGGTATCAGATTAGATTAGATATTTTGAGACTGTTACTTCTTATCATGATTGTATAAAACGTGAAATATTTATTATAAGAACATTTGTATTTATAATTTTCAGAGAACTTCTGAGAAAGTCAACTCCACTTGATTCAGAAGAAATTGATCATAGTGAGCGTGTAGCGAGTGACAGTATGTTAACGACAAATGTAAATAAAACTGAAACTAAAAGTTCAATGAGTGACATAGGCTATAATCAATCGTTAACCTTGCCAGAGCAAAGTAATAAAGAATTATCATCATTATTAAGTGATAAGCATGATATTGATGATGAACAAAATGATTGCTTTGATGATGATATTTTTAGTCCACCACCATTGCCACTTGAAAACAGCAACACAAAATCAAAAGTATCATCACTTTTTGATGATTTAGATTCGGGTGACGATCTATTTTCGAACACGAGTTCCGGGTCACGTTCACAGAAAAGCGCTGATCAGCCAGCAGTTACCTCTCATCAGTACACCGAAAAATCAAAAACTATCAAGTCTCGTGGTTTATTTGATGAACCATTAGATTTATTTTCCAATGATAGTAGTGTACCGGAAATTGATATTTTTGCTATTGAATCTTTAAGCAGTAGTAAGTCAGTGTTAACAAAATTACCTGATAAAAATACAAGTTCAGCTTCTGTTAAAAATTTATTTGGAAAAGTAAATAATTTATTTGACGACGACGACGACGAAGACGAAGACGACGATTATTATTTATTTGGTGCAAATACACAGAAGCAATCTAAAATAAAAATGGATGACGAGGAGAACTTGGTAGATTCATCTAAAAATACCAGTAAATCTCCAACAAATGAATCAAGTGAAAAAAATACAACGAGTAGTGAAATTTTTCATTCAAAAAATACAGTCAATCAGCCAGTTGTTGATAAATCAGAGGAAAATATAATAATTGATAATTCAACAGAGTCTAAAATAAAAATAACCCAAATATCTAAAGATAGCACAAAGTCAGAACCACCCAAGACACTTAAAATTCGTTTGCCAAATATTTCTGATACTGATGATTCAAGTCAAAATTCACGACGTATAGTTTCAGGAAAAATTGCTAATTTAATGGGAAAAATGGGAGATTTAAAAATACTATCACCAGTCGATACACCACCATTGTTTAAAAAAAGTGAAGAAAAGCCAGATACAGATGATGAAAATTCAGAGTCACGTTCTGTCAGTTTGCCAAAATCAAAACAGCCTCTAAAAAGTAAGAAAAAAAAAAAAAAAATGATTTTAAATAACGTTATTTATGTTATGTTTGTTTACTTTATTTTTAGAAGTTGATATTGAAACTAAAAATGTTGATAATTCTCCGAAATCTCCATCGACAATCGAAACAGAAACTGCAGTAAGTTTTGATGTTCCAGTACAGCCAGAAACATTACTAGTTCATTCGAAGGTAATAACGATAAAATAACGATAATCATAATCATAATAATCATAATCGTAATAATTTTTAGAGTCGTGCAAAGATAACTGCTAAACGTCGGCCACAAAGTAGACATGCTCGACAATCAGCACTTCGTCAAAGTGGCATTGACTTTGACAGTGTTGATTCTGTTCAGTCTAGTGATGTAACAGAGAGACTATCATCTGACAAAGCATCAACAATTGATGACAATTCAGAAATTAGCATAGAAAAAGAAAGCTCAAAAAGCATAACAAAGAATACACTTTTGTCACCTTCAACTGATGAAGAAGATCTCTTTGATGTTCCACCAGATTTACCAACAGATCCTCTTAGTGAAGACACATTATTTGGTCGTGATCAAATTTCATCACCGTTTGATCTTAATGAATATGACGATGTAAAACAAACTGAAGTAGTACAAGATACGGTTGATAAAAATAATCCACAAGAAAAAAAAGATACTCATGAATTTAATAAAAATGATGATATTACAACTGATCCTCTGAGAGGTTATAGTGATGATACAGTACAAGATCCAAGTCAATTGTTTGCACGTGTCACAAAAACTCCTTCACCAGAAAAAAATAAAAATAAAATTTTTGTTGATGATGATGATGATAACAGCTTGTTTACTGATGCGATCAAAAAAGAGTCAAGTAATTTGGGAAATAAAAAGAATGACAATTTATTTCCTGATGAAGATTCAAGTGATTTATTTTCTAGTCCACTTACTAAGCAAATTGGTAAAAAATCAATGAAAACCACTAGGAGTTTATTTGATGATGACGACAGTGATGAAGAATCGAGAGATGATTTGTTTGGTTCAGCATCGAGTAAAAAAAGTAAACCAAGTGTATTGACTAACGTGAGTCATGAAAAAATACAGTCAACAAAATCAGATGAGAATAAAGCATCTGTCGATATTAACGATGATGAAAATGACGACTTTTTCTTTAATGCAAATGAAAAAACTTTAAATATTGTAAAAAAGGATAAATTATTTTCATCGAAACTATCTGAATCAAAAAACAAAAGTATTTTTAGTGACTTAAACAGTGATGATGATGATGATGATGACATTTTTTTACCCAAGTGATACTAGATTTTTGACTAACAATGGTAATGATTATGATGATAAATAAAATTTATCATCGTCAACAAGTCATTTTAAGTATCATATCTATACATTGACAATGAAAAATTAAATAGCTCGAACAATTGTTGAATGTTCTCAGTAAGTTCCAAGTTGAATAAATTATAATATATCTATATATTTTTATGATAAACCAATGTTGGAAAAATAGAAGAAATCAGCCCTGTCGAAAGAGCTCTGTATTTTTTAATTAATTTATAAAATGCAAAATGATATAAAGGAAGTAAGCTAGTGAATGAGCAATTAATTATTTTTTTTTCCTTTTTGGTAAAAATTATTTGAGCTCATCTATCTGTTTACGGATGTTAAAAATATTTGGTGTCAACAAAGTTCGTCAATTCTGTCTCCTACTCAGCCATAATAATAACTCGTTTTTATGATAATAATATTGTTTTTTTGTTATCAATTTTTTTGAGATTATAACGTATTTATTGAAAAAGAAATATTTAATTTATTAGTATCTAAACAAAAAAAAATAACTAACAATTGCCAATTTTTTAAAAATTAATATAAGAATATTTTTTTATTGTAAATATCAAAATAATTGTCCATGTAAAAATCGAAAAATGTTAATAATTAAAAGAACTAATTGAATACCTTATATATAGAAGCGTTCAAAAGATTTTAGATTAATGTCATTAATAATGACTCATTATTATAAAAACCTATCATAAATTGACTTGCTTAATTTATTTATTAAAAAAAAAAAATTCAATAACACTAATAATCCACTAATAATCAAAGTCTAATTGTGCCTAAGAAAAAAATGAAAATTGGTAATGAAAAATTAAAATAAAAAAAAACTAAATAATTCATATTCAACGGACGTCATAGAATTCATATTTTAAAATAATTTATTAGACAATTGAAGTTTGTGAATTATATATTCAATAGTCATTCAGGGGTGAGAAAGGAATTGACCCGGAATGAACTTATTATGTTTATTTGAATGATAATAACATTGGGCTTGGTCGAGGCTACTAGAAATTTTTTTTTTCAAAAATGTTTCAAAAAAAAAAAAAAATTAATTAAAATACAAATGAATAAAAATATGATAATCTGCATTTCAAATTTTTCTTGTTTGTCGAAGGTTATCTGTTTGTCTGTTTACAATAAATTGATTACACTTTTTAAATAAAATATACATTTGGCTATCTATAGACTGTAAAATAAATTTGCTAGTCACAAGAATAATTACGAAGTTCACCTTACCAAAAGAAAAAAAAAGAACAATAGTATTTCTTGTTTGTCAGGCTTTGACCTCCAATGGCTTATTCGTTTTTAATTTTAACGTGGTAACGAACGACCAGAGCATTTACTCAGTCGTTGATTGTTCGCTGACAACATTACTTCAATCAATAAATAACTCTCTAGATAACTTGCTAGTTTTCATTTAATCTTCAAATAATTATTCATTTTCCTGATTAAAATTTTTGTATAGTTTACGAAATTTAAATTAAACAATAAACATTGTCATTATGGAAAAAGAAGTTAATAAAATACCAGTTGATTCTTCGAATGAAATCAGTCAGGTTGCTGATTTTTTTACTGGATGTAATATACTTATTACTGGTGGATCTGGTTTTGTTGGAAAGCTGCTAGTTGAAAAATTATTACGGTGAGTTATCAAATATGTTATGAGTTTTACTCTATAAAAATTGTTTTTGATTAATTTAATTATTGTTGTTGAAAAAATAAAAATATAATAGTTTGTCGTGACTCAATATTAATCTTAGAACATAAATTCATGCATAAATAATTAAGCAGAATAATCGCATGGATATTTTAAAAATATCGTATGCACGATCGGATATACCACCAGTGGGAAAAATATCATTTATGATTTACACAAATTTTAATAAAAGGTCAAATTCAAAATATACTTTATTTATTCCAGTTCATGTCCGAATCTCAATAAAATATATTTGCTGACGAGACCAAAAAAAGGTAAATCATCGAGCGAACGTTACAAAGAACAATTTGAAGATGTTGTAAGTACGATGATGATGATGATAATTATAAAAATAACGACAATGGCTAATCTACAATTGATATGATTATTGTTTTTAAGGTTTATGATCGATTAAAATTAGAACAACCAGATTTCCTAAGTAAAGTTGTGTTGGTGGAGGGACAGCTTGGTGAAATTGGATGGAAAATGTCACAAGATGATCGTGATTTACTTAAAAATTCACATGTTGTTTTTCACGGAGCTGCAACAGTTCGTTTTGATGAAAAATTACGATATGCTGTCAATATTAATATTCGAGGAACGAAAGAGTTACTTTTGTTTGCACGTGAAATGCCTCAACTTAAGGTAAATAATTAAAAATTAAATTAAAATAATAATAGTTAATGATTTTTATTGTTTTTTCTTTTTTTTTTTTTTTGGAAAAAAAGGCATTTGTTCATATTGGTACAGCTTTTTCACATTGTGTTTCTAAACTGATTGATGAAGTTTTTTACAAGCCACCAGTAGGTTGTGATGAGTTATTGAAATTGGTGGATATTCTTGATGATTCAACCCTAGAAAATATTACTCCAGGGTATATTTAATCACAAATTAATCATCAAATTGTAATTTAATTAATTATAAATGAGAATTATTTATGTTTTTTTCAATAGAATAATTGGTGAATGGCCTAATACGTATGCTTTTACAAAAACAATTGGTGAGGATGTCATCAAAAAACATAGCAATAATTTGCCTGTTTGCATTGTTCGTCCGTAAGGTTTTTTAACTTCTGAATTGAAAAGAAAAAATTATCGTTATGATTTAATTATTAAATTGAATTATTTCAGATCAATTATGATACCAACATCCGATGAACCAGTTTCTGGCTGGATTAATAATCTTTATGGGGCAACTGGTGTTGCTTTTGGTGCTGGTATTGGAGTAATTCGAACACTTCATTGCAAAACTGAAAATGTAGCTGATATCATACCAGCTGATTATGTCATCAACAACATTGTCGTCGCAGCATGGGACATACATAATCAGCAGTAAGTTTAGATTATTTTTTGAATATTTTTCTTCTTTAAATATGATCATCTGACTATCTTGAGTGAAAAAAACTAATTGTTAATTAGTATTTATTATAAAGTATTTTTTTTTTTACTGAGTGACCTTTGAACACTGTCAAAATGAATATAACAAGTATATTTTTCATTGTTGTTGTTTTAAATATTTTTAGCTCAATGAAATCTCTTGAATTTACTGAGATTAAGTCAATTAATGAAAATGAAAATGATCAAGTCGCTGATGTTGACATTGAACCACCAATTTATAATAGTGTTTCATCTTGTCAAAATCCAATTACTTGGGGAGAATATATGAAATACAGTGAAATTAATGGACTGGCAATCCCAAGTATTTTGTCAGTGTGGTATTACTGTTTTACTTTGAATAGATACCTTTGGCTTCATAATATATATATTATTTTTACTCATCTTTTACCAGCAATCATCATTGATACACTTGCGAGACTAACAGGAAAAAAACCAATGTATTTATTTGAAAATAAACTTTAGTTTACTTTATTTTTTTTAAATTATTTTTATATGGTTTTTTTTTAGGCTGCTTGAAACATATAAAAAAATTCATAAATTCAGCGCTGTTATATCGTATTTTTGTACTCAACAATGGCAATTTCGTAATAATAATGTCATGAAGTTATGGAAAAAGTTACCACCAAATGATCGTAAAAAATTTTACTTTAATCTTAATGAACTGAACTGGCCAATGTATTTTGAGAAACATATTATTGGAGTTCGTGTGTATCTTATGAAAGATCCACCTGAAACAATACCTGCTGCATTGGTAAAATATCAAAGGTAAATATTTTTTAGTTATAATTAAATAATTAATATACATTGAGTGTCTAATAATCATTAATTTTTTTTTCTGCTTATAGATTGAAATACGCTCATTATAGTTTAATGACTGTTTTATATATTTTTGGTACATGGTTGGGTTATCATATTTTACGTTTGTATATTTCTATTATTACTCGTATATTTTTTTAAATACAAATGTCAATTATACTATTTGTTAAATATATATATTGTCCATTAGATTCTTGATAACTAAAATATATGGAATTATTTTTAAAAAAAAGCGAAAATTTTAGTAAAATCTTTATGAAGGGTATGAAAAAAAGAAAGTGACAAAACAAGGTTTTTTTTTTGTCGTGTAAATTTTGTTTGCGTGGGTGCGTCATGAATTTAGCATACTTTTTTCGAAACATTTATTTTTTGTTTCTTTATTATTCAACCCACTGTTGGGCAAAATAAATAAATAAAATGACAATTTTGTAAGCAAACCTATATTTTTAAGCTCCAATTTTCAGGAAACGTTTGAACCAAAAACCATCCTGGTTAGTATGTAGACAAGATGTTTTCTTGGAAATAATCTTCAGATCTTCAACCGGTCCTTACTGTTAAGCACATTACAGGAAAACCGGACTGCATGTGTATGTGTGTATGTACATGTTTATGTTTGTCACAATACAAAAGTCGTCAAATAATAAAATAAATAAAATAATAATAATAAAACAACGTACTGAGTGGCAACATACTGTTATAAATAATGAAACAAAAAAAAAATAAAAAATAATCAAAAAGATAAATAAGATTAATGTGATATTTTTGATGAAAATAATTTGAAAAATAAAGTAAAAATAATTTTATTTGCGAGGTGTGTAATAATGAAAAGTTACAATAATTTTTATTGAATATTTATTTATTTACATGACAGAAATCCATGCATATAATTTATATAAAATATAATTATAAAATAACATAAATAATTATATTATTTTAAAAGATTACACACATATATTTGAACAAACAATAATAAAAAAAATTTTCAACATTTCATTCGTAAAAATATGCAAAATATTTATATACATGAATTTTAAATATTTTTAAAATTGAGCACACGTAAAGTCTAATGTTTTTTACATGCAAAAAAGTCTAAAACTTTTGTTTTGTTCGAAATTTACATTTTTAAACATAATATAAGCACAAAAAATTGGTGTATATAAAGCTTTGTGCGCGCGTGCGCGCAAGTTTCGACGACTTACTAAATAATGAATATAGAATATAGCAGTAGGGAGTCCGCTTATGTAGTCAGACAGAGACGTTCGCTATAACGCGAAACACGCAGCTCAGTCGCAGTCAGTGCACGCCCGACTGCCCAACTTAGCGGATGTTGTTGCGCATGTAGCTCCTGGTTAAAATTTTAATTAATTTATATAAAACAAAAAACATTATTATTTCTATTTTAATCCTCTCCCAGTTAACAATTGAATAGTATTTAGTGACGTGAATATAATTTATTAACTCAGTTGATTATTTAATATTGTAAAAAAGTTTCAACCATCCGGTATAAAATAGTATTTTGGCGTAAAAAAAAATACAAAATAACAGAGACAAGTGACTTATGTGAGTAGTTCTGTGTTGTTTTTTTTTTTTCATAAATGAATTTTGAAGAAAAGAAAAGAAAGAAGAAGACTTTAAGTTATTTTTTTTGTTTTATACGAGTTAGTGGAATATCATGAGTAAATAGTTTATACAGCTACGTTGTATACGTTACGTGAATCGTTACTTGATACCCCGCAAGTTGAGACAAACCACCGCGACTCACCGCCGGCTGTTGCCATAGCAGCACGCGTGCTACTGCTGCTGTCGCTGCCGCCACCGCTGCGATCAGCTGGTCAATTGGTTTGATTTTCCTTCATTTTATTTTAGTTTTTTTGCAGCAGTTGAACATATAAATAAATAGTCCATTTTTTTTTATATTAATATTACATGTGAACAAGCCTTTACGTCTGACAAGTACTGTAATATGCTAATAGTTTTTTGTGTTTGATATACTTCGGACAGTGGTAATTGGTTTTATAATAATAAAAAAATGTCCGTTTTGAAAAACCGTCGTTGATCTTGATTCGACAGGAATAAGGAATTTTTTCCTTATTTTTCCCGTGATGAGGTAATTTACTGTAAGAAACCAAGAAAGAACTTCTGTCTCGGAAATCGGAATCCCCCCCTTGATTCATTTGTTTCTCTCGCGTCTTAGTTGAAAATCATAAACGACATACTAATGAAAAGAAAAAATAGTGGCCGGTCAATACTGCGTCTCATGTGATTATAAAATAGAAAATAAAAATATAACTACTCACATATTTGCGTGTGAAATTATTATTACACTGTGAGTATAGTTGATTTGTGTTTCACTCGCAAGTGTTGGGGTTTTTTCCTTTATTTTTTCTTAATACCAGTAGTTGATTTATCGTTGACTGACAAAAGTTTTAGTGGAAGACATTTTCGAGTTTTTTTGCAAGCGTCAACATATTTTTTTTTCGGTTTTATTTAGTGAAAATTTTACTTATATTTACGTGTGTTTAATGAAATCTTTAATTGCGTCTTGTTTATATATGGAATATTTTATTTGAGTTTGATGAAATATTAAAAAAAAACACGGCGTCAAAACAATACAAAAAAATAATGTGATAGTTTGGAAACAAAAAACAACAAAAAATGCTCAACTGTTTTTTGTTATTCGTCTTTGTTGGTGATCATCAGAATTAATATCATGTAAGTTAAATAAAATTATATTTTAATAATTGATTGAATCTTTTTTTTTTTTAAACTAAATAAATGAATCGAATGTATTGAAATTTGTATTTTTTAAAAGTTTTGGTTATTCATTTTATTTTTGTTCTCGACTAACTAAATAAATTTTAAGAGCAATTTTATATACAGCGAAATCAGATAGCGTTAATTTTATTATTTGGTTCAAAGTCAGCTGAATATTGTTATTATTGATACACTAAACTCTTGAAAAGATAAAACATGAAAATGTTGAGAAACATAATGTGTTGGTGTTATGTATATTTATATATTTAGCCGTTGGCATTATTTTCATCTTTCTATCTACTCAGGTTATTATACCTGTCGGATTGTTGACACTAAAAGAGACACATTTTATAGGATTATATTTATGCGGCTTCGTCAGTGTCTTACTGTCTCCATATCGTAAAATTTATCTGACGCACAGCTAGACGCATTAATTCCATCAGTCTTTTCGTACATATGGAGATAATTATTTGATAAAAATTATAACTAAAATATTTAGTTCCAATTTAATCAAGTAAAAAGTATTAAAATTTTGAACACGTCTTTTCATTTTCAATACAATATGATGTGTTTATTTTTTTCACGTTAATCGGATTAGAGATGCACACGAGACGAGACGAGATTTGATCGAGTCTCGTCTCGGTCTCGAAAAATGACAAAAATAACAGTCTCGTCTCGAATTCGCGAGACGAGACGAGACCGAGACGATACTGGTCTCGTCTCGCGTGCATCTCTAATCGGATCAGTTTTAAATTATTTATCATCGAAAAAACTCTTATGTACATCAACTTTTACAAAGCAAAAAAAATTATAACGTCCCTTGGAGCTTTTGATGTATTATGAAAACTTTTTGAGATACATAATTTTGAGTTCTATCATCATTTTTTACATAAAAAAAAAATCTTATAAAAACATTTATGAAATTATTTTCCTACGAAAACCGTAGTCTTGTCGAGCTCTGAAAATAAGACTACTTGTTATTTGAAGTTTTTGTGTTGATGAAATTTTCGTTTACTAATCTGCAATGATTTCGTTGTTAATTAAATATTTAGGTAATATTAACTGATTTTTTCTTTATGCTACTGAATTACTTAACCTTGATATTATTATCGATTTCTACTCTTAAAAAGTTCAACGAAAAAAAAAAAAGTACCTTGGCTATTTGGTTGAGTAAATAACATTTTTGCCTTTTTTTTCCTAAATTTCTACATGGTGTCATCAGTTGTACATGTAAATACAGATTGCTGAAATAAATGAAAAATTGACGACACAACGTACAACGATTGATCAATATAAATTGAACTTTGACTAGAATAACCACTGAATTTCCATATAGTAAATAATTTATAATCGTTTTACAAAATCATCATAAATAATGAAAAAAATATAACGTACATAAATCAACTTTGAATAATTAACTTTAAATTTAATTACTTGAATTTCAATTTTCATTCGTTTTTTTAAACCTGAATTTTATATAAATATGAAAGTTTTTAGTAAGAAAAAAAAAAAACCTGCTTATATACATTAGCGTGATGTAAAATTTTTATAATATTTATTTAAACTTCTTCTTGAACTTGAATAGATGATCTGATTGTATCTGTGGTTATTATAAAAGAGATATGCCTATAACTTATCGATGAAAAATCATCGTCGTCGTAGTACGTTAGTGAAAGATGAAGCGCACATGTAATGATTGAGCTATTAATCAGGGCGTAACCGGCTCAGCTCGAATAAACGTATTCGTGTAGCACGCGACTTGCGTCTAACGTTATAAAAACAGCCCACACACTGTTGATGCCGTGTGTGATTTCATTATTTTTATTGTATTTAATACTCGCATTGTAATTTATGATAGTGCCACACTTTGTGACATTATATCCATTAGAAAGACTCCAAAATCAACTAATTGTTTTTTTTTTTTTTTTCAACCAAAAAAGTTGATATTTTAGAGTTTATAACAATAAAAAAAAACACAACTCTGTGAATTGGAACGTGATTGGAGTTTAATCATTTTAAAAAGTTGTTTACAGTTAGTTTCGTCTTTTGAACATGTGAAGATCTTCGAAGACATTTTTTTTTTCTCACTTTTGTATTTTCAAAGTGAAAGAAAATGTCATATTAATGTTCAGACTATGATCATTAGAAATCTGATGAATAAACCAAACGTTATTAATATAATTACAAATATTATCTTATTTATATTATGAAATTATAGAATCGTTCATATCAAAATTTAAATAGTTTCGGTTTTATTTTTTTTTTTCCAATTAAAATGTCTTAGTTTAAAAAAAATCAGCTGTATAACTTAAGACTGTCTAGATGGTATTTTCTTGGTCTTGCCAATTGTATCGACTATTATTTCACTTGATAGTTTATCCATATAATTTAATATTCATGATGTTTTTTTTTTTTAATATTTGAGACATCCTACATATGATTGCATACAATTGCAAGATGCATCTTCCATTGACTTTAGTTGATTTTATTGGTTTGAATTAATCCAGTTATTGACATTAAAAATTGTTTATAATTATAATATTTTCATGCATTTTTTCCTCTTTTAAATAAGTAGAAAAGTGCTGATAACATGCTGGGGGGAAAAATGATAAAAGAAAAAAAAAAACAAATAAACATAAAAAGCATTGCTTCAATATAATATGAATAAAAAGCAATGACATGTGAAATGAGTCTTTCTAAAAAATTATACCCATGTAGTACACATAGCTTTCTATCATGTGTATATTTTTTGCAGCAGCATATGGCAAAAAGAAAAAAAAATAAGTGATGATGATAAATAGTTTACATGAATTTAGTTGATAAATAAAATCAAGAATACGAAGAAAATATTATTCGTATACAACAATAAACTTGATAACGTTATTTGTATAAAATCGTTTGAGGTAGATTTGTTAGGCAACAGTAGCAGTAGCGTTTATCTCGGTATATAGACCCTCTGTCGTCGTTGTGTATAATAACGTCGTTTTATATATAACCCGGCGCTTATTGTATCAAGTAAGCTGGATGATTGTTTCCTAGGTCGCAATGCGCCAAAGTGCAATCTCCGGTCGTTATACGTTTGAATGATAAGAGTTGTTGTTGAATTATATTCATACCAACTGTATCATTCAATACGTGCTTGCGTTTTTAAACTGTCACGAGGTCCCATACGTTTTTATTTTTTTTATTTTCATTATTAATCATTTTGGGTGTGGCCGTTCAATTTTGATTAATATATGCGTATAAAAGGAATATTGTTGTTTTATTTTTTCCATTTAAAATAATGTTCTTATTTATTTATTATCAATCCAATTAACAATAATTTAATTGTAGAAATATAATACTTTATTTCAACTCAAATATTATTTTTATATATTTGTAGCTAAGGAAAAAGGATTGAGTTTTACTACTTGGATTGTAAATAGGTCATGCAGACACCCACAAGACTACTTTATATATATATTTTTTTTTTTTTTGCTATTTTTCATGTTTTATACTGCAGTTATTCTTCGTGTAATTCTTTTTGTATAATTCAATATATTTGAAAAAAATGCAACTATATTTATTGGCGTTATGAAAAATCTTTTATTGTAATTTTATTTTTATCATCATTATTATTTTTTATTACTTTTAATTTATAAATTTTGTTTTCTAAAAATCATTCAATTTTGCAATGATATTACTGTGGTATTTAACTTGAAGAAAAAAAGTTTTTTAAAATGAAAAAAAAAAAAAAAAAAATGATATGTAATCGGAGCGCGCGCAATACGTGCAGCAGTTGACAGGGCGCGGTCACTGCAGTTGCACCGGGCCCATGATGCACCCGTTCATTTCTTTAAATCATTTGATCTGTTACATCTCTTACTTGATCGTAAATATATCACATGTGTTGTCTCTAATTTGAGTTATCAACTGTATATATTAATACAATTGTCATGAATATTTTAAGAGCTCTTTCTCTCTCAAAAGTTAAATAAAAAAATAAAATAAATAATAAATAATTGATTAACATTTTCATTTTGAAATATAAGTTTTTTTTTATTCTCTTTTTACTCAATGCGTTTTGCAATTGAACCTTAAACACAGGTGCGTATGTGTGTATATATAACTGCAACCGATTTGATTAGTATGATGAAATTGACTTGGTATTTTTAAATCGAATTCTACAACAACCCATTCACCGATATTTATTTGGTAAATTCAATGACCAAGATATATAATATATCTATGAGTATAATGAGTATTTTTTAAAACAATTATTTCAATTGTTTATACATACTTTAGATAATAATTTATTTAAAT
>JAPYYR010001130.1:0-17916 GCA_030523065.1 Aphidius colemani | reverse complement strand
GAAAAAATACATCAAAATAGATAATTATTCGGGCTTTCATTTAAGCCCAAAAAATCAAAAATTTAATAACGGGAAAAATCCTTTACTTTCGACCTTAATTCGAAATTTATGAACTTTTTTATTTTTCGCCAATGATTCCAATACTGCGGCTGAGCCTTTGGCTCCTGGCTTCCGTGATAAAAAAAACCAATGTTAATACTGTTTTCCATACTCTCATCAAGTATGAGGTACAATCAGATTGCCATATTTATTTGGTAGATAATTGTTTCGACATTGGACGAATTTTTTTTAAAGGTATTACGCAATAACTTAGTCGATTTTGCCTTGAAATGATCAATTTTGACCAGGAAGGGAGTGGATAACAGAGTGGAGGAAAGATAAGCTGAGTGAATTCAGAACACAGAAAACCCAGTAAGCCGGTAGGTTAATCAGACATAAGAGTCAATCAAAAAAATTTCAATTCAACTTTTGACGGACAAATTTATGTACGAATATTACTTTAGATCAATGACAGCTGCTGTTTGTCTGTTTTATTCTTCTACATTTTTAGTGTTCCGTCGGACACTTATGACGTAAATAATGACCGATCGATTCCGGCTATGTTCTAATCAACGACGCTAAGTAGACTTTATGATATTTTTTTCAAATTTTCTAGTTCCTTGTTTTTTTATTTATTCAAAAATATGTGGTGTTACGTTTTGCTATTTCAAGACATTTTCGAACTAACCGACCACATAAGTCTATGATAAAGGAATTGATGTTTTTTTTTTCCAAAAGTGATCATTGTAATTTTTTTAGATTGATTGCTTTATTCGATTTGATATTTTCATTTTATCACAGAGCCCAATTGTCAATATTGATCAATCAATTTTGGCAATGTTTCCATCAACGACGCTCTATTAGTCGACTCTACGATATTTTTTAAAATTTTAAGTCCTTTTTTTTTTTTTTTATTAAACGAAATGTAGTGTCGCCTTTGGTCGATTCGAGATATTTTATGAACTGACCAACCGAATGAGTTGATGTTCAAACAAACTAATGTTTTTTTCTTTTCTCTAAAACAATCATCATCATTTTTCTCTGATTATAGGCTTTTATTGATTTGATATTTTAATTTTTTCACAGGGTCCAATTGTGAATATTGTCTTATCAATTTTACCAGGATTTTAATTGATGAAGATTGAAAGAAACTTCACGACTTGAATTTTGTGTGATTTATTTTTTTTTACTATAATATGTGATAAAATTCAAAACGTAATAAAAAAAATAATTTTGAATTGTTGAGACTTTTTTTTTTATTATTTTATTCATTTAGATATTTTTTTAATTTGTAGGCCTAATCAGATTTAATATTCCCATTTTTTACATGGCCCTCATTAATTGTTTACTTTAATGTTTCTCGCTTTTTAAATACTGCTTGATAGAAAAAATGAAAATTAAATAAAAAACAGAGAAAACAGTTATTTATTCTGACATAAATAATGAAGATGAAACGAACGTTAAAAAAATTAGAGAAATCCTACCGAACACTCAGGGTGCAACAAGCACTTCACCTTTTTTTTTTTCATAATTATTTATTATTATGTATCTTTTAATGTAAGTAACAATTTGCTTGTCATATAATTTACTGAAACCTTGATATTGTCTACTTTTCGAATTTGTGTATCTTTTCCTGAAATCTTGAGGTTATATTTAGGATCAGCTGATTAATCCGACTTTGCTCGGAATTATTTTCACGCATGAGGGATGTTATTATTTGTTAAAAAAAAAATTAAGAACTTGCTAGCTTCGAATAATCTTTCTATATGAAACTTAAGGTTGAAAGTTGAATCGATTTCCCGTTATTAAATTTTGAATTTTTTTGCCGCAAATAGAACTCAGGATAATAATTTATTTTAATGGATTTTTTGAGCTTTCATAGATCCTTTTCCTTCAAGAATTTTCATAGATGATCAATTTTCAATTATTGAACATCTCGTCACTCTGGACTTGATTGAAAAGGCTACACCAGATAACTTCTATGGTTGAAATTTAATCCTTCAATAGGTAAATTTTATATTGCTGTGCATTCGAAAAGATTCAAAGATATAGTGTAAAAAATACGCAAATACATATACACGTGAGGAACTCATATGCTATTGTTATAATTATTAATATATAGTTACTACTAATGTTATTCTTATCAACTATAATAGTGTTCAGGAGCTTCTTTAGGCGGGGTTCAAACAAGATCACACGTGAAGATTGTTTTAGTGACTTTTGAAGCCGTTATAATTGACTTAAGTATTGTTCCTGGTACATGTGATGCGGAGTGGTCTCGGCCGTTCTATTTTTCTCAAAGTAGTGTTATTTTTATTGTCTTAACTGTCTGGATAATGAGTTGTTTAAAAACTAACGCAAGATCATTGTTATCTGTTTTTGACTAGAAAAAAAATTTTTTTTGACCGACAACAAAAGGTTTTTTTTATTCCATCATAGTTTTAACAATTCTAGTTCAGTATGCCAAAGAACTATGAGAAAATTTTATCTCATCCACTGTTGGTACACAGATATTTATTTTTTTTTGCAAAAAAATCCATAGTAAATTTTACAATGGCCCATAGCAGAGCTACGAGGAGTGTTTTCAGCTGGCTCTAAAAGCCTATGTATAACCTCTCGAATAAGTACTAACTTAATTGATTAATTTTGAAATAATTGGTGTCAAAAGAAATTATAAAAAAAATTGGGGATTGAGTATTATTATTTTTGTAATCCACTGTCTATCTCCGTTAAAGATAGAGTAAAAAACTGAAGATATCCTGACCAGGCAATTTGTGAAGTGTTTTTCGGTGTGGACTTTATCAATTAAATTCCAATCGCATTGTGAAAATGCAGGCCTTTAAGTATAGTACTCGAACTGGATCTTCTCATATATAAAAAATATCATTTATTTTTTTCTTTATTCGTATTTAAATAAAAAATTTCAGTTGATCAAAGATCCAAAATAAAAGTTAAATGAACAGTTAAGTTAACAGTAAAATTTTTGGTACATCTAAAAAGATTTATTGCTTCATATTTTTTAACTTTTTTTACTTTACTTATATCAATAATGGTAGTAAAACAATCGAACAGATGAGATTTTTTCATCTGATGTAATGTAAGTTTTACGAATATATTCTCTATAGAGCAAAAACTTACATAATAACTTAAAAAAATTACATGATTTGTTTACTCGATTCCATGAATGATTCTTCAATCCGTCCACTATTGAATTTTTTATAAATTGCATTTCCAATTGAATTTTTCTATCAGATTTCAACCATTTCACACGACGAAATCCATATGGATCAATGGCTAACAACCGAAAATATACTAACCTCCACTTAATACAACAATTTTTTGAAATATTCGACTAAATTTTTACTGTATACTGAAAAGCCATGAAAAGGAATTCTTTCTATTTATTGGGAAAAAACTTCTTGAGAATATATTGTTTAAAAAAAAATAAAACGGTGTATTTCAAACAATAATTGGTTCGTAATAAAAAACAAAAAAATGTTGATATAAACAATATTCAGCTTTTTTTCATGCAGATGGCATCTTTTTTCAAACGATAGATAGTTTGCTCTAAGAGAGATACTTCTAGAAGTAAGCCACATTTTTTCTTGAAACAAACGAAATTTTGTTTTTTCCTTGTAGATTAAAATATTATAGTAAAAAGTAATCAACAATTGTATTAATTGGATCTAATTCAAAGATTGTATTCCAACGTTTTGATGTATGACTAATAAAGTAACATAAAGTAACGGGTTCGCTTTCTTTTCTGTCAGACCTCAGTTCAATACCCGCTCGAGACAGTCAGGTTTATTAGTTTAGGTTAGAAAAACAACGATTCATACAAATTCGTCTTCTTTAACTCACATATCAATATTACACTAAAAATAATTTATTATATAGAAATAAGAATAATTAAATAGCGTAACTAACGACTTTTTAAAAATTTCTAAACAAATCAAATGTTGATTATCCTTTTTTGGTTTTTGTATTAATTTTTTTTCTAATATATGTATATTTCCAATTTTATAGAACATAAAAAAATATGCGTGTGACAATAATTAATGAAGACTTTAAGTAAGCCTCTAAATTCTATAATTAAAATCGTATTATATTTATAATAATATTATTCGTAATTAATAATTGATATTTGTTCAAATAGCTTTTTAAAATAATTGTGCAAAGGTTGCAAAATTAGCCAAGTTTTATAAGCAAGACTGAGAGATACCAAGTTCGTTCTTATATATTGTTCATTTAAAAAAAAATAATTAACCACAATTTCGCGGCTGCGCGTACCACCATTTTTTCATAAACTCGCTGGTGTTTGTGTTGAAAGTTATTTAATTCACCACTTACATATACATGTAGAAACGCGTATGCGTATTATCAGCTGTGTATACGAGATGGTTCAGCGCGTATTTTATTATATTAAATAGTTTAAATAATTAGAAAAAGTTGTTTAAAGCTGTGGACTTTAATTCCAATAAATGTAGTTGTGTTTTATGAATTACAAAATTGATTGTATAATTTCTAATTAAAAAAACAACGTTAAAATTATTGTTAAAAATTATAAACTTAAAATCTTGGTCAATAGGATAGTGTCACCGACTTTTTAAAAGGCCGCTGTTTAATTTCTGTAAATTTCGGAAGTAGAGTTTAGTGGTGTTACATTATAGATCTGGATCTAATTTGAACTGAAATTTCAATTCAGGACATCACAGCTCTATGAGTTGATGATACAAATTTTAGTGGCCAGTAGGCCTTCATTCGGTACGAGACGAGACGAGATTCAACGGTATCGGTCTCGCTCGCTTGCACCCGGTCTCGGTCTTGGTATTTCGAAAATCTTGGGTCTCGGTCTCAGTCTCGTCTTGCAAGTATCGCTGGTTCTCGCTTCTATACTTATATGAATAAATGAATTAAATTAATAAATATTCATTCAAAAAAAATATAAAAAAATGATTGAATAATATTTATTTTCTTATATAAATAAATACAATTTATGTAACGTAGATGAAGCATTACTATGTACTGATCGTGTAAACGAAAACAGTCAACATAATCTTTCTGTTTCTTAAAAAGAAATGAGAACCAAAAACAAAAGGATGTTCAAAGTTAAAATTTTACAATTCGGTAATCATTAGAAAATAGTTTAGGAAAAATCTTTGGAAATTGCATAAGTATTTTTCTTTCACTTCATATATATGTACTTTTTCTTTCCAAGAAGTAAAATACTGCCTTTAAAATATATACAAAAAATATCAGTTTAAGAAATATAATTGGTGTAATATAACATTTTTTATTAATACATAAGGCTTCTAAATATCTTGTGACTTTGGCGTCAGTGCCCTACTGTGCAGCGTCTTACTAGTAGAAATTTACTGCACAACAGTTTTTTTTTTTTCAATGTGATTCATTACGATAAAAAAAAAATTATTTAAAATTTTCAAAGTCTTGCGATAATGACGAGACTTTCAGTCGATACTCTCGGTCTTGGTATCGGTATCGTTTAATTACTCAAAGGCGGTCTCAGTCTCGATCTCGGTACCGCACGAAGGTCACTGGCCAGCCACTTAACTACTGAATTTTAGTGTACACTACAATTATTGTTAATCAACACTAACAGAAATTTTTCTATTTATTTGCAGAAAATTTGTAAAAATAGAGAATTCCTTCTCGCAAAAAAATATTACTTTTCCTGAATGAGTTAAAGTTGAACCATGGTTTAAATATGAAGGAATGGACTAAAGATAAAGGTGGAATTAGCAAGATATTATCGCATGTTTTTTTAGCTCTTGAATAGATTAGAAAGTATTTTGACCGCTTTTTTACGCTGGATAGACAACAACTATTGCAGTGAAAATCGCCTAATACACAAAATAAAATTACCAATTTATTGTTCCCTGCGAACTTATTAAGATAATTTTTTCTAAAATTGCATAATAATTGATGATTTAATTCTCATTATTTTCTATTTATATTATCATCGAGATAAATTTATTTATAACTTATTTTCTACACGGATCTTATTTTTATTACAACATTAAGACAAACACAGGTGCAATACATCAAGCTCTTTTTGGAAAAAATTGATGAAACATCGACCAAAAAAAAAAAATGCAAGAATATATATTTTTCTTACATTTTTTTTTTAACGTTCCACTCTTAGTTTAGTCAACTTTTCTCTTCAATTTTGTTCGTAAAACTCATTGGAGATAACGATTTTTTCTCGTCAGATAGTTTGTCATCTTTAGAGAGCCAATAGAGCGCCTCAACTATATCGAACTTATTATAAAAAATAAATTGTCTGAAAAAATCTTCTATCGCATTTACATTCATCCATTTATTATGATTTATTTGGAGTTCAAAGTAGAAACTAGAAAGCTCATTAATCCACTGATCTTATAAAGTTTCAATTCAGTTATTTCATTTCATAAAACGACTTGTTTTATACATTTGGAGAATTGCATATTTTCCGAGAACTACGTTATCAAGCTTTCGACTTTTTGTAAAATCTGTTTTCTTTCACTTTTATAAGAAAAACTCTCAATACCTATAATCCTTTACAATATTTTGTTATAACAATATAAAAAGAAAAAATTAAGAAGCACATATTGATTGTCTCTTATTTGTTGACTCTACAACATAATAATTGTTTTTCCTCATTCTTTTCAGTCGTACGAATAGAATAAATGAAATAGTGAAATTATCAGTACAGTCGCTAAATAATGATTTCTTTATATAAAAAATAAGTTGCATCATCAATTAAATTTGGCATAATTCATTAACAAATTTTTTTTGATTGAAAAAAAAAGAAATACCATTATTTCACGTCAAACTGAAATTGTTATGAATAATATGATAATATCTCAAATCTTGACAAAAAATATCACTTCTTTTTCGTAATTATGACGTTTTTTTTCTGTATCTACATTTTAAGATGTTTTTTTTTCTTCTTCATACAAACTGGGCCTATATCAAAGTCATATATTCTATTACAAAATTACAATAATCACATATTGACCTCAATCTTTTTTACAATAATTTCATATCATTTATACACAAATATCTTCAGTTGTATATCCATTATTTTATCTACTCAACTAATAAACTTTATTTTTTTATAAATTAATTTCAAAATACCTCACACTAGTGAATTGGTTTTCAAATAGTTCTTTTTCTATTATTATGTTTAATATTGGTTTATTTATAAATTGACATATTTATTAAATTATGTAATTACATTATGAGTAAAACTATGAATAGATTCTTTCAAAAATCGTCTACTAATTATTATCTCAAATCAAACCCTGAATAAAATATTAACTATCAAGACACTGAAATATGAACTAGTATCCAATCACACTAATTAAACTGTATGAATATATTTTGTTTCATTTTTGAGCTAGCTTAAATTATTGAGTAACTCTATTACCAAATCGTTATTTGTTCGATATTCCCATTAGGCAATTTTTATCGATCGAAAACCAAAAATAAAGATTTTTGAACATATATATATATAAGAGAAAGCGTGGCAAAATTAAACACTTAATATATTTTTTGCAATACTATTTTGCCCGCATTCCTCTATATATAAGTTGTAAATAATATTTTTCCAGTCAACTTTTTTGGTTTTAATTTCTAAATTTAATAAATCTTGCTCTACGATCGAGTGTCGTATTGGTAGATTGTCCAGAATCTGGTGGTTTGTTTTTTTTTTATCTAAATAAATATTGGTCGATACATTCACTTTTGACAATCATGACAAAATTTGAGCCAATGTACTTTATTTCGTTATTTGTTTATTTATTTATTTTTTATTTTTTGAAATAAACAGAAACTTGGAAAAAATAAGAATTTTCTCGGCCGGGAATCGAACCCGGGTCTTTTGGATTCCGGGCAACTTATTGTTTATTTATTATTTATTTAATTGTTGTTGTTGAAATGAATTTCGTTTATTTTTAATTAATGTCATTACTGAGTTTCAAAAAGTTAAAGAGGTAAATAGAATATATAAGATCAACGAAGTTATTGAAAAGAAATTGTTTGAAATTAGGAATTACCAAATTTGTATATTATTTTCAGTACTTTGTTGCCCAATCTTAATTTGTTTTTTGTAATATCATATTTAAATATCATAATATTCGTTCAATTTTTTTTCTGCAGGCATTGTTTTATTTATAGATGGGAACTCGGACTGACCAATAAAGGAACTAAAAAAAAATTGTGTGCGAGTAGTATGCCCGGTGGAAGTGAAACTCCTTTCGTAGTTTGGTGAATGATTGTATTTTCCGAAATCATTTTCAACAATAAAAAATTAACAATTTTTAAAACGCTTGCGAATCAGTTGTTTCATTTTGTTTGTTATACAGGGTGTCTCATAAGTGGCGCATGCGGCATATACTACGAGATTCTGCATAAAATTTCAGAAAGTAAATCTTTTTTTACTTTGTGTCTACGATGCTTTGTGCCGCAGTTATTCGCGTTTGAAGTTGACCAATCAGGATCAAGCGTCGAAAATAATTATCATTATGGCGTCTAAATTCACATGTTTGAAATTACCTACCATTACCAACCGTTACCCACCAAAATTACCCACACACATCACTCACACTTATTATAGATAAATGACCTAATATCGGTAATAAATTGACATTTGATTTTCAGTTAAAAAAAAATATGTTGAACAATAAAAAAGTAAGCAGGAAATTCATCACGTAAGTATATATTAAATTAATTACGTAGGTGATTAGTAAATTTACATTGAAAAATAAATATGTTAAACAATAAAAAAGTAATCGGAAAAATAATTACGTAAGCTAAAAAATCATCGCAAAATTCGCAGGAGCCAAAGCTGTAAGATTAAGCTATCAGAAGTATTTTGAATATTAATTAAAACACGCTTAATGTAGTCGTTGTTATAAACAAATGCTTTTCACTCAAAAACTATGAGATAAAAAATTTTGAAATATAGCTTTGGTCCTAGAGATTCAAAAATGTAACATTTTGAGACTAGAATAATCTTTGTGGGACTATTTCTAAAGATGCAACACGATTTTAAAAAAAAAACAAGAATTTACAATTTCCTTAATTAACAAATTTCTGGCAGCAATAAGATCTTTTTATTTAAAGATTTTTTTATGCAAATTATTCTGTAAAAGTTAGCATCCATTATTTGTCCTTAGTTTTTTTAATATTCGATGTTAAAAGTTTAGACATATTCTAAAAATCATTTTCAGACTTTATTTCCAGAAATTATTTTCAAAATTATAATTTATACTAATATAATTAAAATCAATGATTATCCAAATAATATCAATATTATTAGTTATGTTCATAACAAATTCAACATCAATATCATTATTACTATCATTGATATAATAATATCAATAACGATTTTAATGATATTATTAATGATATAAATAACAATTCTATCAATAATAACAGTGATATTGATAATGATATAAATAATAATATCAACAATATTATGTACCACAAATGTTAGTATTGTTTTTTTAATTTAATTATTCCTTATCACTCAGTAGTAGATATTTCTCAATTTATAGTTTTAGTATATTGTTTCAATTTATTTTTTCCTATAATTTATTTCAGTAGTGCAAACGGGAATACACAGGGCAACGCACACGAACACACACATTCATTTCAAGCATATCTTCTCTCTTACTCATAGTCATTCACTCACTTGATCTCATAAGCTATGTGAGCAAAAGCTGGTTTCAAGCAATTGCGACCGGTCGGCCGATTGTTACGTAGCCGAGCATGCTTTTTTTTTTTTTCACTACCCTACGATAAGAAGTTTCACTTCAAAAGTCAAAATCTAGTACACTGTACTCATTGTGATACCGTTAGCCTGCATCACTTCTATCAATTTACGTTGTTTCTCGTCCGTCAATTATTTCTTTATTTTTATTGTGATAACTATAACAGTAATAATTCTAAAAATAATACAATTTAAAGAAATAATAATTGAATAATCGGAGCAAAGAGAAAATTTTGAATAATTGTTGATTATGATGGTTTCAAACTTCTCAATTTGCTTATATTTTTTTCCGTTTTATCATTATGGTATATCATGATTGAATGAAAGGGAGACAGTAAAAGTTAGGCGTTCATCCAATTACGAACAATCTTATAATATTACACTCGATCGCATACGATAAAATTCTTGACTTGTACACTGAGAGAAATTTGAACTAAGAATTACAAACGTGAAAGTAAAATTTACGAAGCACGCAGTAATTTTTGCGTTGCTGACAGTTCTAGACGTCATTTGTTGGAATTATTCGTATATTAAAAAATAATTTTTACGATAAAGTTTAAGTTTTTAAGAATAGCAATCAATTCCCGTCGATTTTTTTTTTCTGTTTACACGCTCAAAACTTGAAAACTGATTGACAACTCAAAAAAAGTCAATCTACATAACATGATTAGAAATAAATTACCAATGATAAAACTTGCTGAGCCCCATACCTAGCTCCGACCGATAGGGCTGTAGAAAAATTTGAAATTACATGACAGTTTAATCGGTTGTTCAATCAGTCGAACAACTTCGTGTCATTTCGTTCTACCGAGAGAATTTTTACTAAGCTAAATAGTAAAATTTATTAGTAACGATTTCGTTCCTTTTGAAAATTGAAAATTTTCAATACTCCGATGGGATAACGTGTTAATATCGTGATTAATTTGATGGTGAAACGTATTTACACCGCATGCCGTAAAATTTTCTCAAAATCACAGTAAACACTAGTACACTCACAGCGAAAATTTACTGTACAATTCAACGTGCTGTAAAAAATCGGAATTTTTACTATATGGTTTAGTAGAACATCATCTCTAGTGGCCAGTCACAGAAATAAAATTATTGATACAAATCGTTATAGTAATTTTTACTTAAACAGGATTGTATTTCTTAGTCAAAATTTCCCTGGTAGAAATCCCATATCTGAACGACGTCGAATTGAGCTCGGTTTTGAGTACGGGATGTTGATTGGACATCGAATGTATGTCGATCAGTCGAAAAACGACACCGAATTCTACCAGGGTTCTCTCAGTGTAATAATGACGAATGAACCAAAAAAATTAATGTGAAAGAAATCATTTTTCATTGGAAAAATGTAATACGTTATTCAAACGTTGTTCAAAATAACCATGTCTAATTTTTATTGGAAAAACTGTATTTTATAATTATTTTACATAAACATCGGTTTTTTTAAAATATAATTTCTATCATAAACCTATCTATACCTACAAAATATCTTCTTTTATTCAATTCTCATTCATATAATATTTTTTCATAAATATATTTTTAATTATATTTTCGTCAAATATATACTATGTGTAATTTAACGTTACAGGTGATATGTATTGAATGGAAGATTCAAGTTGCAATCAACACGTGAATTATCAGATATTTCACGGCTGTCGTACTTCATGTGATTTATACTATAAGAAAACTTATGCGAAGAAATTTAGGCTTATTTTTTTTTCTTTGAGAGTTACCTTTTAGTTTTCACCGTATTATCTGGGTTTCTCCGTAAGTCATATGTGAGAAGAATTGATGAAAAAAAAAAGATATAAATTCTCACTGATTGATCTCTGGACTTTTATGTTCAATTTCTCAAAATTCTTTTATGTAAAATATTCAGACAAAAATTTAGTAAACTACAGAAAAACAGAAACTTGGAGAAAATAAGAAGTTCCCCTGCCGGGATTCTAACCCGATTCTTTTGCTTTCCTGGGAAACTGCCTAATACCTCTAGGCCACGAGGCTTCCTATGTTGTCCAAGTTTCAACAACTAATCACCGACGTCCTATCCAATCGTCGTGGAGCTATTTTTCATTATTAAAAAAAAAATTTATTTCAAAAAAAATCTGGACTTAACTCCAAAAATCCAAAATTTTCATAGAAGTTTTGATAACGTTAGGGCTGGCTGACACGAATCAAATTCTGATACTATAGAATATCATTCTGGTATCAGTAAACTAAATTTCGAATTGTCTAAATCCCGAAAAAGTAAATTTTAAAATATGTTGAAACCATATCATTTTCGCTCCTGTATGATTTATCGAAAACAATATAAATGAAGCAATTGTTCATCAAAAAGAAAAAAATCTATTTCATAGAAACTTGATTTTGACTCGACCGCATGTCAAGTTTAAATTGAACATAAAAAGTTTTTAGACTGATAGCACTCATAGTGAATCTTGGTCAAAACTCTCGTTATCATTTCGGTATTGACCGAATACCGAGAAATTACCGAAACTGGTCTCGTGTCTAGTCTTTGAACGTATCAATTATAAAAGAATTACGGAGAAACCCGCAGAAAATACGAAGAATGATTTTCACTAGAGATATATATTACGATTCAAATCTACATTATTATGTCATACACATTTAACAACAAACGAAGGATTGAGGCTTTTTACTTCTGACGAAATATATATATATATGTATACATTATATTTTTTATCTATTCATGTTTTTTCCAAATTTTTTAAACTCTATCGTTTTTTTCCTCTCATTTCCAAGACATAATTATATCATTAGCACCCAGTTAATATTCGTCTCCAGGCATCCATATTTTGCATATATTTTGTTTTCTTTCTGAACTTGTTTGTTTTTTGTTATTACGATTATTTTCAATATCGGCCCAAGTCACTGACCTTTTTCTTTTGATGCCTTTCTTTATACGCATTCTAGATTGTTCTTGTAAATACAAAAACACTTAACAGCAGTAATAGGAGTGAACGACGATTTGCAGTTCCTACGGAAACACTTGATGCGATTGCCCTGTTGCAAGCTTCGGGTGCTGGATCTAAATAGTTACATAAAAGATAAAAAATTTCTTTAGATATAATGAATATAACCTGAGTGTTTGAAGAAACTTAAAAAATAACAAGCGGTTGCAAAAAAAAAATATGCCAGTATATGGATCAAGTAGATAAGAAGTAGCGAAACAATCGTCATCATAACTCATGGACCAAGAAAACTTAAATTAGAATGCTCGTTAATTTTTCACTTTTTTTTCTTTTAACGACATTTGGTTCTTTTCTTTTCTATCGTTATGTGCTATTTATAAAATTTTAAAGGAACATGAATGCCTATGTAGTTATTATCTCGTCAACTATTGAATAACGAATCTATCACAACACGTATCTAAATTTATCACAATAATTTCACGAAAATTGTAAGGCCTTGAGTTTAATACAGGGCTCTCAAAGAATGTAAGACAATATGTTGTGAAAAAAAAAAATCAAAATGACACTTTCAATGAATACAAACACTGTGGTTTTAATTCAAATAATATATTGATTTTATTATTTTACTGGAATAGGTTTATTTACTTTTAATTGTATATTAAGTCAACTCTGAAAGTGTTGTCGGTAGCAAACACAACAATGTTCTATTGTAATATAATAATAATAATAATAATAATAATAATAATAATAATAATAATAATAATAATATGATAACAATACTCAAGTAGAAATTCGCGGTGAGGAATCGACATAAGCTATGTCGATGATAAGTCGGGTATACGGTCGGTCCAACGTCAATATCGACGTCACCTCGACATTGTACAAAACCAAAAATATAACGACAATCAAGTTTACGGAAAAATTATAGGTGTTAAAACTTATAAATAATAATATTACAATACCAATGTTGATATTACTCGTCTACATCGCCTCCTTACCCATTTGTCCACAGTGATTGATGAGAATTAAATTAAAAAAGTGAATTCAAGTCAGGACAAATGGCTAAGGATGAGATGTAGCTACGGGTAATTTCTTTAGTCATCAAAGCTGTGAAAAAAAACCTTTGTGTTGGCATTTCAAGTTTCAATTACGGCCCATTATTAATTGACAAGATACCAGTGTCATGAACACTTTAGTGTTCAGAAATGATCACCGAGCTCGGCTCAATCTACTTCTACATTTACATGGTTTTTTTTTTTACATCTAAAACGTATTACAATAATTTGAAGAAAAAAAATTTAATAATACTTGTCATTAGTATTAATTTATGATTGAGTAATCCAAAATTATCGCTGTTTATATAGTATTCAACATATTTTATGTTTCAGGTAGAAATACTTGAAATAAATCATTATCAATCTGAAGAGGTAAGTACTGCTACATACAATAAGCTAAAGATAAAAAAAAGACAAATGAATTCGAATGCTGCTTGAAAATACGATTTTGACAGTTTCGTCTGCATGAAAATATTTTAAAATAAGAATCTGAGTGCTCTAATCATTATTTTAACATGTTCCTATTTTGTGTTACTTGATGATCATACTGTTCTGAGCACCTAAAAATACCTCATGAAATCGACATCAAAAGCACGTGAAAGTATTGTAAAAACATTGCATGAAGTGAATACTGTTATAATAATATAATTACAACGGGTTTTTTAAAATTGTCTTGATTTTATATGGTGCTACATTTGATCCACATGAAAAGTTAGTAGAATTAGATGCATACTATAATGTTTTATTTAGAATTTTATGTTGATAGTTCATAATTGCATCAGTAAAACTTACAAACAAATTGCATGATCAATCATTTGATTGCAAAGCATAGAACTCATAAATATCAAAAGAATAGTTTTTTGCATGAAAAATATTCTTACACGTGTAAGCAAAATAGAATATTTATTTGAACAGTTGTAAGTTCTTGAAAATTATAAAACAAATTATAAAGTGAAAATCTAAAAGGAAGTTAAACCAACATGAACTACTTAAGATCAAAAAAACAAGTTTCACAATTATATGTCAACGAAAAATACAATGGATTTTTTGTGGAGGTTTGGGTATTGTTTTTCGTATAAGGTAATGCTAGAGTGGAACAATAAAATTATATCGAATTCGGATTATTTAATTGTAGCTTTTAATTTTTACGAACTATTTTATGTGTCAAAATTAGGCTTCAGTGATATTTTCTAAGGGCCATAGATGGCACACTACCGTCGGTAAAAGAAAAAACTGGTCGCTAATAGAATATGTTACCTATAAAATTTCAAGGTCCTATTTCGTCTTGAAAGTAAATAATTTAAATAAAGTGACGAACTACTAAAATTGAGCAAGATGTGGTTTTATTTGAAATTATTTCTTCACAAGCTGACTCCTCGTTGTTTCGACCGGATTTGGAAATTTTTAGAATTCGTTCATGTATACTATTACTAAAAAACTAACTATATTGTCCCGGGATAAAATTTTTGAGTACGGAGAAAGTCTCACAGCCAAAAAAAATGTAAAAAAAGAGTATGAAAAAGACTTGAAAAATTACAAATGTAAAGACATAAGTATTATTTTGATTCAAGCTCTTAATTTTGGTCTGCAAAAAGTCTTGATTTTAAGGACACGGTAATTTTTTTGTCAAGGCATTTGAATTTGGTCTGGAAAAAGTATTTGATTTAAGACTTTTGTGTAGACATGTTAAAAACATTAAAAAAGTCTTCGGGTCCGAGACTAAAGTACTATTTAACAAAAAACTTTTTTGAGAAATTTTTTTTTATCAGCTAAACAAACTGAGTTCTTTTTTTTTATAGACTTTTTCTATGGAAAATTTTAATTTTGGTTGAAAAAAACTAAGTTGATTTGAGTATTGTCTAATAAAATATTTCATTAAGTTCATTAAAATAAAGGAACAAATATAAATTATATTATGAATAAATAATGAATATGAATTTATAATAAATTTTTCAATTATTCTTAGCATAATTGAAATTTTTCATAGCTACGAACTCCATCATATACAACATTATAAATTATAAGCATAAATAAGGGATCCAGAACCTTATTTCAATAATTTACGAAGGCAAATGATCAAGGAAAGAATGTAGCTTACCTATTAATTTTTTTATCCGAACTCTTTTTTTACAAATTAAAAGGTAAGCATATTGAAGTCCATGGCCATTTGCCTTGAATAATTTATTTATTTATATATGAAAAAACTAATGGAAAATGAGCCGAGGAATGATTGTTGCTAACAAGCTAACTTCTAAATGAGTAATTCAGCCAGAGAGATTAGCTGGTTAACAACATTCGTTCTTCAACTCTACTTGCCATCTCCCCATCTTTATTATCTCCCCAGCCATTAGTTATCCTTTTTCCTAAATAAATGAATGACTCAGAAATTAATTTATGAAAAAATTTAGAAGCTATTCGCAAGTAATTCAAACTCCATTACCGAAATAATGATGCTGGACTTCTTATTCATGCGTTTGAATTGTGTAGATAGACCTTGTAGCTTATATGAACAAAATTTTATCGGGAGTCAACATGTCAAAATGGCGTCACGTATTTGGATGTAGGAACTCAGTTAACTCAATATACAATAAAAAAACAATAATTATAATTTAGTAAAATAATAAAGTGAATATACTATTAGAATTGAAGCCACAGTGTTTCGATTATTTATAGTGTTATTTCTATTAGTTCATTTACAACCCATCATCCCACATCCTCTGATAGCCCTGTACCAGAATCTATAAGGTCAAATAGCTAGGGATGAAATTTAGCTAAATATATAATTTTCTGAGAAAGAATTTGCCTTGAGTAACTTTTTTGCTACATATCAACCTTAGTTATTTGTGGTCAGCAATTGATTGATATAGTTCAATGAATAATATATTAGTTGAGCTAGCTTTAAACGGATTTTGAGACTCATCTATTAACATTTTTCCAACGGCACTGACAAAATAAATTGTTATACGACAATTAACATCTTAGTTTTGCGATGATAAAATGTGTTGAAAAAATTAGTTAGATATATTTATATTGTAGATATAGCAACATTTATTCAATTATAGTGGCTTACATCTTTCAATAACTAAATATATCAACATAAATTTTTTTTGAATATCATAAAGAAAATTCATATATACCTGGTACACCTTCGAGCCTTGGTAAAAAGTTATTCCAAAAAGCACAACCTGATAATCTTGGTCCAACATCTTGCCCAGTGACCTCAGCGTTGAATATAAAATAATTTGGATCATCTCGAGTGTATGGTGGCCACTCATTACCTGTCGTTGGTTTTCTACAAGAAACGACAAATAATTTTTTCATGATAAATTCTATATAACAAAAGCATTAAAACATACAAATATCAACCGGGGATGAGTACTAGAGATTACGCATGTTTCGATTTTTTTTATTCTCAATTTTGATATTGTCGGTTTACGCTGGAAATATATGGTCAATAAATTTTTCTTTCAGTTTAAAATTCCAATACTTAAAACTTAACAAAAATAACCGTCGTATACAGTTTTTATTATAATACAATCACAACAAAAAAAAAGAAAAAAAAAACAGTTTCTTTTACAAAAAAAGAGTTAAGTACTCGAAATTGTTATCAATTATCATTGTACTAAATGAAGGTCCGGATGCAAGAAAGACCTGAGTGATCGAAGCTGGATAAATGCGGCGCTGTAAACGAGTTAAATTCCAAAAAAATAGAACTCAAAAAATTGAAAAAAAAAAAAACACTAGCCTTATTTAGAAAGATAAGAGGGACATATTTTTTAAGCAAACTTTTTTTTTTTATTATTAGTTTGATAAAGAAAAAATAAAAATGCGAAAAATTTACGAGCGAAATTATCTTCTTTTTTTAAATATAACTTGTTCGAACGTTTTTGAATATTGTTGGATTATTTTAAAATTCGAAATATATATTGAGCACAGTATAGCGATGCATTAAGTTATCCCGAGTTGAAAAATCAGAGTATTTTAGTGAAAGAGAATTGTATTTGATATGCGATATTATCTTTCTGAGCGCCATTAAAAATACTTTTCGAATACAATTTTTACTCTTCCGAATGTATTCGTAAGAGGAGCAATTATACTCGATGATCCC
>JAPYYR010001129.1:0-12840 GCA_030523065.1 Aphidius colemani | reverse complement strand
ATATCTAACCATACTTTTGCTGCTGTCCAACTTTACTATAAGTATAGTAAATTTAACTATAAAACATAGTAAATTTTACTATAAATTTTTTTCCGTGCAAATGCCTTACAAACATAGGCCACAAATGATAACTCGTAATAAAATTAACGAAGTATCGAAATTCATTATTTTATCGTGTTATTCGCTCTTTATTGAACAACCATTTGCGACTTAAAATTAAAAAACGCGAATAAATTTCGAAAAACTTGGTTGATAAAATATGGCGGTGAACAAGCCGTCGAGATTTTAGAATTGAGTAATCTCCTATATCATCTAGTAATGCATCAAATATTTCCAGATACTTCTACAAAAAGCGGACCAAAATAACATGATGAATCAAAAGGTACATTTTAAACTCGCCTTTTTTGTTTTTTTTCAATTAATTTTTTTATTAATTATCATTATTTTAAGGATTAATTTTAACAAAGTTTAACGTGGAGAAAAGTGGAGAGAAATATTCTTAACTAAGAGAAATTTCATCGAACATTTCTTCACCCGAGTCTTTTGGAGAAAAAACTTTTCCTCGTCAGAGATTTCGGAGAAAACTCGGAGTTACTGAGTAATTCCGGAAAAATATTTTTATCGAAGATATCACATTAATTGAAAAAAAAAAAAAAAAAACAACAAAATCTTGACAAATCAGGAAGTTTTATATTAAAAGGACATTTTTTTATTTTAAATTAATGACTTGATGACAAACTGATAACTTTTTTGCCATTCAATAGTCTGGCTTTACTCTTATCACCCTGATTCACTTGATTACAAAGTCATTGTAAAACTCGGACAGTGTTTTCTTAAGTTTTCGTCGAAAAGAAATGGTTGGTGAAAATTATACAGCTCCTATTGGTTTTGCATCAATTTAATCGTAAAAAAGCAACGAATGATAAATTCATTAAAAACTAAGTAGGGGAAACCGGGGCAAAATGGAACTTTTAATATTTTTTTGGCCGTTGCATTTTCCCCCGCGTTCTCCTATTTAATAATTTTACAGTAATTATTTTTCTAAATAAATTATAATCAACAATAAATGATATTAAAAAATATCCTCATTCTTTATTTACATAAAATACAATGTATAAAAAAAAAAAGTTATGAAATCGAAGGAAAAAAAATATTAAATTAACATTATTAATTTATTATTACAAACAATTGGCCTATTTATTTTTTTATCCACATTTATGTTGAATAAAATACTTTGCAGTGTAATCTTTGACAGACGACGATTTTTTTTTTTTTACATTAAAAGCAATTTATAATTTAAAAAAATTAAAAATAAAATATTTTACGATGAAAAATGACAAGTTATATATTTTATTCACTAATTACTGATAATAAAAATTAAATTAAATTAAAAAAAAAAAAAGATTTATATTAATCAATGTTCGAGAAATTGTTGTCTAATTGATTCTCAAGAAATTTTTTTTAAATATTTTATTTTTCAATTCGGCATTGACTTAATGAAGTCTTTTTTAAAATTTTTCTCAACACAGTCTAAGCTCAGATAATAAATAAATTTAATAATAATTATTTTGTCATTAATTGTTATATTTTTTTTCAATTTTCATTTCATGAACTGCGTCCGGGTCAGTTCTAGCTGAATGAGCATCACTTGGACACGAATATTTCATATAAAAAAGCACAAATTTACTAAATTTGCTAAGAAAAAAAAAGGGAATAAAAAATACTGTCTTGGTTTACCGTCGCTTGGTGCTTTTTTTATTTCAACAGCTTTTGCTAATTGTATTTTTTGTTATCTCTCCATGTTTTTTAGTTTTTTTATTATTTATTTTTTTCATTTAAACTCGCTCAGAATGAAGGCACCGTGTACGTTATGTATAATACAATAACGCAACCACTAAGGAGCGATATAAAGAGACATAAAAAAAAGAGAGCAAAATAAAATTAGGGGCAGGGGGTAAAAGAGACATTCGAAATAAGGGAAAAAAGCTCAAGTACGCTCTTGTTTCTACGCTAGAAAGAATCTTCACCAGCAGTGCTTCCAGCACGTTTCACTATTTCTACTTTAATCTCTTGAATTTTACGTTTTTATATTTTTATTTTTGCATTGTCGTTGGAATGTATTTTTTAAATTTTATTTTCCTTGTGGTTTTTTGCTGGCTTTATTATTTTTTACTTTAATTATTTGCCAAGCAGCACATGGGCCCAGCCCAAAGTTGACAAATGATAAATTTAAAAATATATATTTACATTGAGCTACTCCATATGGATTTCATGCTTGAAATGTTTAAAACAAAGTCAATTACTTTACATACATCCACAAGCTTCCACAACCATATTTGGTAGTGTTTTTTGGGTTATCGTGTTGTTTGAATCAACGTAAAGAAGTTGAAGTGGTGATAATTGAGTTGGTGAACAGCATGGAACTATTTCATTTCTTCTTTGTGATTTGCCATTTTTAGTCAACACTTTCTGCAATAAAATCATAAATTTAATTGAATTTAATTATCAAAAAAATAAATGTAAAACAAGACAACGAATATTTAAACTCACACGAATAATATTGTTGTAAGGTGTACCACTGACAGTCAATGCTGCAGCTGTTGTACAGGATCCACGACAAAAATATGCATGATAACCACTTGGATGAAGGATCCAATCACTCCAGCCAATATCTTGAAAGCTAATGTACAATTCATCACGACAACACTCTTTCATTTCTGGCAAACAATTTGAGTTACGTTTTGGACGATTTTTTTGTGGCTGTGGTGATGTATGAATGACTAAAAATGGTTTTAATGTCAACTCAGTTGATACTGGTGCTGTGCTACGATCAATTGAACATGTGCTGCATGCAATTTGTATTGCATGATTAAATCTATGACTCTCAACCCATTTTCTCACTGTAAATGCAGCATCTGTTTTAACCCATCCTTCTGTAAATTTTATAATCATTTATTTTTTGTTATTTCCATTTTATGTAGATCAATCTTACCACCAATTGACGTCTCAAAGATAGCCATGATGGTATTTTTTTCAAAACTTCCACCTTGATCCCAGTGGTCAAGCTCAGATAAAACAAATGTCTGGCCAAACATATCATTTTCATCGTTCTCTTTGTAGAACCATAAATCTGCTGATGTTACATCGACATATTGCATTTCAGCTGGCAGATTGAATGTAAAACAAACAGCTGGTGTAAATCCCGTTAGATGATTTGACGTTTGTCTGCAATCAGTCAAATCACCGACACCTGTAAAAAAAATATATAAACATCACTTGAAATGATTGAAAAAAGAAAGAAAAGTTTAAAATAAAATTGAAAAAACTACAGCTTATTTAATAGACATTTTGGATCCAACAGTTAAAGAATTATCAGCTGAGAGAAATAAATTTTATAATGTTTGGTGAATTTAATTAATTTAAAAGTATTTTTTTTTTTTTTAATTTTTATTTTTATACATCGCAAAGCCTGTGGCATTTTGCAATTTAACTCGGTGTTGTTCATTCATGCATGAAACACCTAACACCCATCTCTCTGCCAATCTGGTGATTTGTGAAATTCGTGATTTTTCTGCATCGTCAAGTATAACGAGAATTGCCAACCAATCCGATTTTCAACTCAATATCATTCGGTTTGACATTAGGCAACACCAACGTAGGCACTAGTTTCTTCAAATTTTTTTTTATTTTTATTATTTTTTATCTCATTTCTACTTGTCGATTTTATCCCTTCTCATATAGCCCAAGGGAATTTCATTTGAAATTGTCCTAAGCTAATAAACAGCAAAGTCCTCAGCAAAGAAATTGATATTTTGTTGACACAAAATGTTGATTGTTAATTTAACGATTGTATTTTTTAAAATAAAAAAAATATATTTATTATTATTAGTTTTATTTTGACATAAACTAAATTTATTTTAACAATAAAAATTAATTAAATTGAAAGAGCCAAATGTTTTACAAGCGATCAGAAAGTCATTGCTGATCAAAGCGACTGTATTTTACATAAAAAAAAATAGATAAAAACATTTTTGATTGACAAATAGTGATTGAAAAATGCTTGAAATATTTTTTTTTGTGTCAAATTTTTAGGCATATAAATAACAAATAATTTTTCTATTTTTTTTTTACCAGCCTATTGGCTATTTAATAGTTCAATTTTATGGAAAAATTTTAACATTGTCCATCGACAATAGTCTCGACAGAGTCAAATAAAATAGACAATTTATTTTTAGCTTTTTTTTTCTTCCAATATTAACGTCAACGTTAAATGAATAAAATAATTTTTTAATATTAAAAATTGATAATTAAGTTTAAAAGCTTTCAGAAACAAATGTCATTATTGGCTGTCTGCAATTGTCTGCACAAAACTCTATTTGCTGTTTGTTTTATTTTAAAGAATTTAATTATTTTTTTAGTTATTTTATCTGTCATTTTGTTTTAGATTGATCAATAAAAAATTATTTGTTAAATTTTTTTCAGTCTAATTAGTAATCACTATACTCATTGTTCATTGTTTTTTATTATTTTCATTTATTTATTTATTTATTTATACGCACGTGGCAGATAATAAATTCTACTTGATGAGTTGCAAAATATTGTAAATGTCTATGAATATTTGAAACTGTTTTTGACATTTAATATTTACTTTTTTAATTATTAAATCCATTGTTTTATATTTGCCAACATTTTAAATAATTTATTACGTTTTAAAAATAAAAATAAAAAACAAAAAACACCAGCTGTATTAAGAGGGTGATATTTATTTTTCATGAAAAATATAAATTTATATTTTTCAAGGGTTTTTACAGTAAATTTAATTCAAAGAGAATAATAATTTGCCAGATTTTTATATCATAGACTTGCCAAAATAAAATAATACAATCAACACAAATTATAAGGGAAAAATTTAATCGACTACACTTGAATATCATCCATGATTACAATGATTTTGTAATTAAAATTTCATTGAAATATATGCCAATCAAAAAGCCCAGTAACAAGGCTGTCAAGTCAATTAAAAAATCCTCAATTTGTTGGCAGAGTTCATGATAAAAAGAAATATACAGTTGTTAATCAACGAAAAAATCTCAATAGTTATTTTTTCCACCGAGTGATTTCAATATTTCCACTGTGATTTTCATCAACAGAATTCAAAAAAAAATGTTAACTTGCATTTAAAAATATTTAATTTGCATAAAAACAAACCAAACAACTTGATGGATCTTTTGGTAAATCAATTGATCATTGAAAAATTGTCTGATTGATTTGGTGATGTAATCATCAGTGAGTGATTGTGTTGGGATAACATGAGCTCTTGAAGACACATTAACATTGTGATTCACTTGGGATATAAAAGCTGAAAAGTGTGATAATTAAAACTGACGACAATTAAGTGGCTTGACTGTCAGTCTATCGTGTTACCTTGTCACTAAGTCAAGAGTCGTTTTAAAATAAGTAGGTCTCTCATCAAATAAGTCCAAAAATAACTTGAAAAAAGCCTGATGTTATTAACGATCTTGCTTAATTAAACCTGTAGGATTTTTTAACCTGTTGAGGCGTTTTTTTGTTGTGATAAAAACGTTTAAAAAATTAGCAAAATGAATCTTGTTAATTTGAATATAATGGATATATCAAAAAATGAATTTAAATTTCGAAAAGATTTACCTTCATTTGGAAATATAACAATTTGATCGGTTTTTCCATAAAAACTTTCAGCTTGTTTTTCCGGTTCTAGTGGTCTACCAGGTCGAAGTTCGAGCACGCGTCCGTTTATCAATGGCTTTGGTAAAGTCGAGAGGGAAATTGAAACGTCTGGTGGTTTTGATAAACGTAATTTTTTTAATATCTGTTGTTTGACATATTCAACACGTATTTCATTCAACACCTGATCCATATCACCAATTTCTTCCATAACACGATTTTTCATACATCCTGGACAATTATTTATGTCTTCATCACTAAATTTTATACTAATTTCACTCATTGGATCACTTAAACTACTTGTTTTTTGTGGATACAATGAAGACCATACACTTTTAAGTGGATCAATAAGTGTAAATCCATCAACATTTATAAGTACAAATGAAAATATTAATATTGATAAAATTGAAAAATTCATTTTTCCTTTTTTTTTTTTTAAAAATTTAATTTATAAATAATTTAATTTTTAATTTTAAAATTAATTATTTTCTTTACATTTATATATTAACGTTCGTTTATTTTTCATTACAAATTTCACATCAAATTTAAAATAAATCAATAACACAGACGCACTTGAAATTGATCTTTTATTTTTTTTTATTAATTCATTTCGTCAATATTTTTTAATTCGTTAATTTGTATTGTTTAAAAAAAAAAGAAAAAAAAAATTCTTTTTTCTCATTCAGTTTGAATTAATTATTCTCTTTATTTATACAATTGAACTTTTGACTTGGCTAATTTAAAATTACCAATGACAATAATGAAATGAAAAAAAAAAAATGATAAATTAATTGAAAAATTAAATTTTGGGGATTAAAAATTGCTGATCACCAATGCAAACGTTAACGACGACTGGAGGTGATTGGCAACGTTGGGCCAGTCATGTAGTCAACTTGGTACAAACGACCTTTGCCCTGTGGCCGGGGCCGATCAACGATTGGACGTCGTAAGCTGATATCAGTCACAATAGCACGCAATGTGGACATGTCACACGCAAATTTTCCTGACACTTAGATATTTGGAATTGCTTTTATAACATTTTTTTTTGACTGCGCAAATCGTTACAAAGTTCATCAGCTACTTGAAAGCCTAAATAAAATAAAATAACAAAAAAAAAAAAAAAAAACAACATGATTATAATAAATTGCCGTATTAATTATGGCAACTAATGAAGAAATAAAATTTTTTTATTTTCTTTTATAATATTTTTGTTTTTCCGGCTTTCCCATGCTGTCTTTGATGTAATATATGCATCCATTTGTTGATGTATAAACATGAACTTGCTAGTTTGATTGGCTGTATGTTTGTTAACCGCGAAATTATGAATTAAAATCGATTATATAATGGCAAACAATGTAACTCGGTAAAATTAAATGACGATGGAAATATGCAACTTCACATCTCTGATTATTTAACAGCCATGGATTGATTAAGCGGATTGGCCGGTGGTTTATAACAGTTTGATGTACGTGATCCAGCGTACCACTTGCTGATTAGTCAAATGAATACATTTCTCTTGGTCTATACTGAAATTTTCGTATCAAATTATTATTAAATTATAAAATTTATCAAAAAGTTTTAACAAAAATCCACATTTATTTTCAATGACATTTTAAATAAATTATTTGCTTTTAATTAAAAAAAAAATTAACTTGACATTTTAGAAAATCATATTTGAGTTTTTAATTAATTATAATAAAAATTATCAAAAATTATTATAAATTTATATCGTTTTTAATATTTAAAAATAAATTAATTTGTTGGGAATAATCAAAGGTCATTTAACAATCAATTCCTTGACCTTTTATCCCCGATTTACAGAAGGCAACAGACCCTCTTAGTTAATGTTAATTTGTTTATTTAACTCTGTTAATTTGTTGAGTTAAATTTATATTACAATGGCTAGAAAATATTATACAATAATCACAATAACAACTTGATTTATTTATAAAATTTATATTAAAAAACAAAAAAATTTATAAACAAAACATGTCGAGGACAAACAACTGTATAGATATTTATTGTAAAAAAAAATTCATAATTTATATAAGAGTTTGTAATGGAGTTGAAAAAGAATAATATATAAAAAAAATCAAATTAAATAAGGTGAAAAAAAATGTAACTGTTGTCGCCCGACGAAGACTGACTTTTGATTATGAATAATGAGAAAGGTGAGCTCACTGAGGGCTCGTGGCTTTGGGGCATGTTACCACTGGCTCAACTGGATAATCTCAAAACTATGTTACCACAAAACTTTAATGTGACAACATTATTTATTCGGACATTTCTTTGCCAATGTATACATAAACTTTCTGTACATTCAAATATTACATTAAACACTTTTTTTTTCATATAAAAAATCAACTTTTTTGTGTTAAAATTTAACAGTTGTAATTCAGTTGATTTTAAAAATAATATTATGAATTTCATCTTGAAGATAAGTTATTTTTTTGATAATTAATTAAAATATTTATGTCTTTTTTTGCTTCATTTTTAATTGCAATTTAAATTTCATTCGAGATAATAAAAAAGGGTTTTTTCTCAATGCGAACAGACCGTGACTGAACAACACGACGATGAAATTTCGAGGACTTTTTTTTTGTCGCTGGCTAAAATCTTTACACTAAAATTATGGAGATAAAAAAAATTATTAAAAGGAATTTTTCTATTTTCATTTATTCTATATTTTTCATTGTCGATAGTTTTATTTTTATTTTTTTTTTTAATTTTTTATGAGGATAATGTATTTATCCCCGAACGACAAATAAATAAATAGCCGATTTTTTTCAAATTTTCATCTCTGTATTTTTTAACAAGAAAATCTTATTTTATTCATCTTTTCAGCATCCTTGAATCATGAATTTTTCAATAACGCTAAATCTTGTTGGAAATATTGCCGATAAATGCTATAAAAATTCTTGGAAAAATTTTAAAATCAATTTTTTATTATTTTCAATTTTAAATATTCAACATTAAATTTGACATGTATTTTTTATTTATTTCTTTTCAGTATATTTTTCGAAATATTTATTAAATATTTTTTTAGAAAATTTTCAGAATCAGCAATTATTTAATTTGGGTCAAAAAATGTAAATGTTTATAGACTCAAATGTGATGGAAAAAAAAGTGTGACAATAAAATTCCTTGACAATAAATCACTTGATAAAAATGTTTCGAGTATTTATTTGTCTTAGTTTTATCAACTAAATGACATGGGTAAATTGAAATATAAATTTTGATTGATTTAATTGAACTTGAATAAAAATTAATGTCTTAATTGTAATGGAATTGATGCGTCATCAGTGTTCTTCGTAACCATAAAATGTCAATCACATTGACGTTTAAACAATCGAGGCGCCTGATTACATTGGCGCATCTGGTTCATTAATGACAATACATAAAACAAATCCTTCAATATTCCAAAGCACATACACATTGCAAAATTTGAACTTTGCTTCATGTTTTTAGCGTGATCGATACTCCAATTTATACCAAAATAATTATCTTTATTTCATCACAGCAACAGCAACAACAACAACAACAACAACAAAAATAATTAATATAATAATCATAAAGTTGATGGATAATTTTCATTTAAAATTAACGTGGATTATTATTTCAAGATACAAACAAATCCCGGGTTTATATTTATTTATTTATTTTATTAACTCGAGTGTGTTGCATCACAAAGAGTCCGCAATAATGTTACATGACTTGACACTTTGATCTATTTATTTGCAGCTTATTAATGGAATTTATGATATTTAAGGACGTTTAAATCAAAAGTATTCTTTGATTGAATATATATTTACACAATTTTTAAATACATTTGTGTGTTTTTAGAAGAGAGCCAGGCAAATTGAGACGAACTTGAATAACTTTTGGTTGAATTAAAAAGGAAATTTCATCATTACAAGTTTGGAGAAAGTATTCGAATTCTTGCAAAAGCAGAATAGTTTGTTACTCCACAGAGATTATTCTTTTTTGCAAGACGCATGTATCCATTTTCACCCCATTTATCAGTCCACCAATTTTTTAATATCCAATATTCTTCGGTAAAACCAACAAGAAGCATTGCGTGATTAACCTGATCGGAGCTGCACGCCGGATCATCATAAACTCCATGACTAAAATAACAAAACAATTACAAAACTTTAAAAGTTTTTTAAATTAAATTTTTCATTGAAAATAATTTACTCAATATAAATTTACATAGCCAGACGTTTTGATAAAAGTAAAAAAAATTGTAAAGCAAATTATTGAAAGAAAAAAATTGATTTTTGCGGTCGCGACCTCTAAAAGAGCATAAATCTTTATAAATTGTGTGAATAGTATAAAAGTAGTGTGGGTTGAAAAAAAAAAACGGTAACATCCAAGTAAAAATAGAACGAAAGAATAATTCAATGCAAACAGAATTAAAAAAAAAAAAACACGAGATTTTCAGTAAATTTTTCTCGAGGCAATGATGTGAAAGAAAAAAGAAAAAAAAAATTCACTCATCGACAGACCGGAATAGTTTCTGATAAAAATATGCCCGAGATGAAATTTAAATCCAGCATAAACTGTATTAATCATTTCGAGTCAATTTTTATGATTTTTATTAAATTATATATTTTTTTTCCGTTGAAATCATATCGATAATGGCCATTACATCAATTTCCGCTTTGAATTTCAATGAATCTTGAACAAGTGTGCCTCTAAAAATGGACTTGAATATTGAAATAAAATTATTTGTCATTTGCAAAAGCCAAAAATAAATAAATAAAAGTAATTAAGTGGCTAATTAAATGTACTTACTCATAGAGTTGAAATGTTTTTGGACTTGCATTTATTGACACAGCAAGTGGTCCAATATCGACAAGAGCCTTTTCAAGTTTACGTGCATCACGAGCTGCCAAAATTCCCCAAGAAGTGACATTAACATATCTCAATTTGTGCTGATATTTGCATGAACTTTCCTAAATTATTTGAATGATAAAAATTGTTTATTAATATTATTATTTAAGTAAATTAATTAACGAACCTGTGCTATGTATGGGTACGAGTCTTCTTTCATAAGACCTCCAACTCTTTCAAGGTATCTCAATGTGTTTTTCAATGATCCACCAGCACATCCAAAGTTACCAGTTGTTGAACTACAATCAACAAGCTGCTGAGCACTGAGATTTATTGTTTTATTTGTCATTTTAAATATTTGTCCTTGGATACTACCAGCAATTGAATAGGCATAACAACTTCCACAATTTTGTTGATCAACTGGTTCTGGATTGAAACCTTTATCTCGCCAATTGATACTTTTTGGAATTTTCATTGGATCATCCAATACTGCACCAACAATATCATTACCACATACTCGTCTTTTTCTACTTACTTTTAGTTTAACCTTTTATTTTAAAAATAAACAAAAGACAAATCAGCTGGTATTATAATTTTAAATCTTTTCAAACTTTTTTTTTTTGGTTCTATTTGATATTTTAGTTGATTTAATTGATTTAATTGATTTAATTATTAACATAATTGTTAAAACAACATACCCATTTTTTGTTGTATTCATTTGTTGATAAATCTGCCATATGATTGGCTTTTAAAATAAATTTATAAATTCCAGCTTTTTTCTTCAAGTTGTGCTCATGAATTTCAAGTAGATTATTTTCCCATGCAATTCGTCTTTTTTTTTCTTCTTTTTTTGTATACTCTTTACCATAAGTAGCCTTGATAAATATGCAAATAATTTTTACAACTATTATTTCATTAAAAATACAGATAATTAATTGTAATTTTATTTTTTATATTTTAATTATCACCTTATAACTACACCAACATTCATCAAGTTTTTCTGACAATTCTGCTGGTAATTTTTTGTAATATCCAAATGCCAATTGATTGTTCAATACTATCAATAAAAAATAAATAATTAATACATAATAATACATGGTGATAGTTTAAATGACAGTGTTTAACTGTTTTAATAATTTCCATTGTCATTTTAACAACATGACTCAATCAGCTTTGTGTCAGCAAAATTTACCATTGCAATGAAACAATTTGTTAAATCAATGAAACACTTCAATTTCAGCAACAAAACATTCCATTCAAATATATACATACAAATTTAGCACGATAATTAAAAAATAAAATGAAAAAAAAAAAGCAAATTTATTTGTTTTTTAATTCAATTATAAAACATTTAAATTTTATTGATGAAATAAATATAAATCAGATTTTATTTTTTAATTATAAAATTTATATTTTATAATTAATTGTTTTACTTAATAATTGTTGATCTATTTTTTATATTTAATTAATTTAATTAATTATTGATATTTAATTAAGAGTTATCAGAGATTCCAAGTGGTTCTTCATGATGAATCACATCAAATAACCAAATATTATCACATCAACTGATGATGGATTTTTATACTCACTTTGTTTGTGTTAAAACTTTCTTTGAATAATTTATTAGCAAAAAAAAAAATGATTTTATGTATAGATATATCAGATGCATGATAAAACAAGTCCAGGTCAAAGTATTTTTTCACTTATCTCAAAACTAATCTTAAATTCTTAGTGACAATATCAACCAAATTGATTAATAAAATTATTCCACTTAATGTAGTGCTACATTAGAAGATTTTTTATTCAAAATTTTAAGTGGTTTTTTATTTTATACAAAAATAAAAAGGAATTATTATTAAAATAATTTTAATAATAATATAAATCTATTGATGAATAAATTTTTTAATTGATTATTATTGATTTATGTTAATAAATTTTATTTATTTTGTAAATATCAAAATTAATTCTTTGATATTTTAGTTTTTTTTTTCAAATAAATTTAGACAAAGTTGTAATAAATATTTTAAAATTTATTATTAAATTATTTTAATTGAAAAGTCTCGTGTTTTTCAAAGAGGCAATAATCGTCTTTGAATATTACAAATAATTCAAATGAATGTGTTCATTTTAGACGGACATTCCAGTGCTTCTTAATGCCTTAATGGTTTATTCAATGAGCTTGAATTTATATTTTATATATTTCAATTGATATTTATCAAAGACATATGGAGAAAAATAATGTCATTTTATAGAATGATTAAATTTTTTTACTATTGTTATTTTAAATTCAATTTCAAATAC
>JAPYYR010001128.1:0-17924 GCA_030523065.1 Aphidius colemani | reverse complement strand
ATCCTCCTCACACTTCAAGGTATAATATCAATTTAAATACACAAATAGCTATGACCTCGTTCGACATATCCTTAAAACCATCAAAATTTACATTTGCAATCCTCTAAAACCTCACTAGCCTTGACCCTTTTATCATTCAAAAAAAAACTAACGGATAATAATTTATTCAAAATAATTTAATCAATAACTTATCTAACAAATAAATAAATTTTTTAAAAATTTAAATTTCAAATATTTAATAGGTCAATACAACCGGTTTACTAAAAAAAAACTTACAAAACGCGCTAAACTATTCCTCATCACCTCAGCATATTATGTTGCGCCGAGTAAAAAAACTCGAATTTATAAAAAAATACGTACGATGAGAAATTTTAATTTAAAAATCATTAAAAATCATTAATAATAATTATTGATAAATACAATAAGATGGCACCACTTGTTGACCGAATAGATCGACGTCAAGAACCGAATACTGCCGAGAAAATAAGAGAGATTGAAAGTAATTTCATGTCCGTTCCATTTATTTAGTATAAAAAAAATTGTCAGACACTAAAAGTAGATGTAACGGTAAATATAGTGCATCATCTTATGACATTTAATTAATATTTTTTATATTTTTGAATTAATTTACAATAAATAATTGGCTCTGTTTTATCCCTTTCTCTTCTTTGTTTTTATTATTTAAATAATTATAATTAGCCATGTTTGTTGTGTGTGTGTGTGTGTGTACATGTAAATATTTCATTCCATCATTCCTCTTGTTTTGCATATAATGAACAATATTAAAGCAACGACTGTTGCTCGTGTTACTTCGTAATATGTGACGACAACGCGAGTAATATCTCAAATTCATGCATACTTCAGCGCCAAATCATCACAACATAAGAGCATGTAAAGAAGACCCGCAAATAAAGATAAATAATGTGAAATGTGTGTCTGTGATTTTAATTGTGTAGTATATTTAGTGTGATAGACTCATTCACGATATTTTTATAAATATTTTCATTACTACACTCGATATTTTATGATAAAAAAATGTCAAAAAAGTGTTGATATGTTTTAATTTAACTTACATTTATGTCATTGATGGGGATCAAATACCGATGGTAAATTAAACTCAATATAAATTATTTAATTAACAATAAATTATTGAATGCTTTTTTTAATTTTTTTTTCGTGTTAAATTAGTCAAGTTTTTGGACAATCGGTTGGTCCATTTCGCTTCGTGTTGCAATACAATGTTGTTCCTTGTGTTGACATAATTCGGCAAACTTTCATGGCGTCACTTTGATACACAGTAAAACTGTTTTGTTTTTTTTTTTTTTTTTTTATAGTGTTGAATGACAATTGTATGTATAATGTAGTTAATTGTGTTGTCCAGGTATAGAAATTATAGTTAATTTGACGTCAATTTAAGGCTATTATTTATCAACTTTAGACAACAAATTGACGTCAAATTGTTGTTGCTTATTTGTTAATAATTAAAAGAGATAAATAATTAATATAAAAAAATAGTGAATTTGTGAAGTGAAAAAAGTGGATTATATATTAAAATAAATAAAAATGGAAGAGTCAGGAATTGATATGGGATTTGATTTGGCAGCTCTTACTGGTGAACATCTTGATGTTGACAATGATGATTTTGATCAGGCACTATCAATGCTCTCAACATCACAAGATTTTATGTATTATGAAATCAAAAGTCGTGCACCAGATACATGCAGGTATGTAAATAAATTATTGTTTAATTTTTATTTATTTATAGACAATTTTATATGAAAAAATTGGAACAAATTCCACGTGATGAACAGTACCGGTTGTCTTCACTTTCAAACAGGCTGTGTACTTGAAGTGAAAGGAAGTGCAATGTACTTAGGCAACCTCTATTAAAAAAAATTGTTGAAATCTCACTTGACTTTTAAAATAACATTTCTCTTTCTCTATACTTTTGTTGTCGAACGAATATAAACTCATCTTGATGCTAAAAAGTAATACAAAGTTAAAATTGAATGTTCATAATTCACAAGAAGTTTATGTTCAAGGAAAGCTCTGATAAATGATACGTAATTGTTGATCATGTGCAGTAATTAAGAGGTTTAATTAGATAATAAATGTCATCAAAAGATGTCGTGGCATCACGTTATTCAGCTATGTTTGTTGATCAATCATAAGCAATAAATTGTACATTGTGCTAATTGTAGAAACACAAGTATCAAACTCTTCTATTCTTTTTTGACAAACAAATCAAAACCAAGGACATTTGTTTGTTCTAAAATTTTTAAACTCAATAGAACAAATATATTTGATGCTTTTCATAGATAAAAAAAATAGCTAATTGTCGTCTGAACGCTTCAAACAATAAGTTTGCTTGAATAAGTGATACGTGCTTTAGAAAATAAACAAAGACGTTGGAAAATTTCATACAATTTTCAATCGGTTGAATAGAAAATATCAATAACTTTTTTTATAGTTTTAGAAAATTAATTTGCTTATATTTTTTTTTTTGGTGTAAAAGTAAAATAAAAAGGTCAAAGTAGAAAGTGCCTTGAGGTTTGTAGGCTGATGATGGAAGTAAGGCTGTTTATGATACAGAAATTTGTCAAATTTTCAAGTTTCCAAGTTCATATTTACACCTGTTTGTTCGCTTTGAACAAACTTTGTTTGCAATGATTCTTTAACTTTTGGTACTTTTCTTGACTCTGCCCGATGGCTGAGATTTCAATTTAAATTTTAAAATACTTTCACGACACAAACAAGAAACTAACGTTTATTTTTTTAATCATTTTCAAATTAATTTTATAAAAAATACTTTTTTTTTTTTTTTTTTTTATCAAATTGAAATTTTATCTGGATTTTAATCGCTTTTTAACCAATTTTTTATCAATAAAACGATATATTTGTAGTTTTAAATAGAAAAAAAATTAAAATTATTTAATAAAAAAATTTTTTTTTCCAAGAAATAATAAGGATAAATATAAAAATATTAATTTCAACAAATAAATATTGAAAATTTTTAATAATCTTTAATTTCGATTGGCCCCTAAAATATATTTAAAATTTTCGTTATATTTTTTCATCATTTCACTGTTGTTAATTGCCAGCTAAGAAAAAATAATCGAAAGAAAAAAAATCCCCAAACTAATGAAAATTTCTTATTCAATTTTGAATAAATATGAAAAAACTTTTGGCGAAAAAAATATATACAAAACTGCTGTAGTTTATACATGTAGCGCAGTGAGAATGTAAAATATAAAAAAAGTTTGTACATATAGAGACTTGATTTAAATTTTTATGGCAAATGCAAAGCCGTGGAATTTCGTGGTAAAAATATACCCCAAGTAAACAAGAAAAAACTAAGATCGAATATCCAACAAAGTAATAGAAGAAAATGAAAAATAAAAATAGATAAAAATAAATAAATAATAATTTTGTATGGCAGAGGCGTTGAAAGTGGATATTGCTGAACGGTTATCGTTTTAACCGATGGCTTTACTCTATCCGTACATTTTTTTTTAGCATTTAAGTTGAGCATTATTGCCAGTGGATATAACATGAGATGAATTTACCCAACTTATATGCAATCTATTGCCTTCTAAGCTCTTTTTTTCAAAAGCTTAACATAAAATTTGATGAAAAAATTATTATTTTTCATGACATTTGTCCATCTAAACATGATTTTTGTTGTACATTTTTTGTGTAACATTAAGTTGCTCTGTAAAGCAATTTTAGAATTTTTTTTTAATACACAATTGTTACAGTTTGCCCATTGAAAATTCTGTTAAAGTATTGAACGAACATGTGATATGTAATGCACTTTCATGCGAACATGTTTGACTTGAACTTTTTTACAACTAAAGCTCAAAACTTATTTTCTCATGAATACAAAAATTCCATGATATTTGTAAAAGAAAATTCCCTTTTTTTTTTATTATTATTATTCAAGTATGTGCAGAAAAATGTTTAGGGTTTTTTTGCTATTTTTATGTCGACAATGACTGAAAGTTTTTGTTGGTGTTTTGATAAGTGCATATATATTTACAGTAGACAAATATAATTAAGTTATTCAAAAATACAAATTACATTTGCATTTAGTTGAAAATTTTTTAGATAAAATTTTACGTAAAAGCTAAAATTATTATGTCATAATGATGGTTTTATGTATTTTTTTTGGTATATTTAAAAAACATACGGAAAATTAATTTATTTTTAATTTTTTTTCAATAAATACTTCAAATATTTATCATCTTTTTATGTGTTAATTTCGATGACCATTGAGTCTGGGAGGGTTTGTCTTATCATTGTCTGACTCATCGAATGCACTGCTGATAGGGAAAACAAATGTCTCGCGTTATAAATAATCGTATATTATTTTTTTTCACAAATAAATTTTATATAATGCTGTATTCTCGTTTTGTTTTTTCACTCAAAATTCGTATAAAAAAAAAAATGATTATTTAAGTTGAAAATATCATTTTTTTTCGAGATATTTATCTGCAAATTTAATTTATTATCGAAGCTGCTGATAAGACTGACCTTTTTGTTGTTTAATTAAAAAACACAGTACAAAATATATTCATTTTTTCAATAAACACACAGCTAATTTATCATTCAAGTCATTTTATTGATGACTTTTCTTACAAATATCTAAACCACAAAAAAAAATATCATAAAACAAATGCATTTTAACAGCAAAAGCTCTAAAAAAATAATTTTTTTTTATCTAATTTTCATTTTATTTGTTATCTAATTTTATTTTCTCATTAACAAGTTGAATTTTAATTAAAAAAAAAACCTTTATGTGTAGAAAATTCAGAAAAAATATTTCATTTATTTTTATTTTATTGAAATTTTTTTTAAAATTAAAATATTACCAAATCAAACAACAGTTAATCCATCCTCCATTAAAAAAAATACATAAAAATATTTAATTTAATTTTTAATATACATTTTAAACAAAAATAAATGAAAAAAAAAATTATTTTACATTGAAAAAAAGTAGTTTCACGAATATATATGGGAATTGTTTTCATGTATTTTCTTTTTTCCGCCTCTTTTGTATTTACTTTTTCCGAGCAAAATTTATCGATTTGTCATGCGGGTGTTTTATATATACGTAATCGTTCATGTATACGTAGAGACAATGATGAAATAATTTCCAAGCGAGTGAACAAAAAATTTAAAAGAAAAATTTTTCAAAAAAGAAAAATATCCAAAACAATTTTAAAAAATAAATTAACAAATTCGTTGAAAATAAAAATATCTAAACGAAAAAAAATTTAGTTTTCAATGAGATTCATTGATGGGCAGTCATAATCCTCTCAAATGTACAAAATTTAATACGTTTTAAAAAATTTGTGGATATAAATAATACCAGCATGACTTGGTCCCAGTGATTTAGTTGAATTAAATTTCATCCAACGAAAATTAAAATATATTCAAACAAAGAATGATAGAATAAATTCATCATAATGCCATGTTAAATACACGGCGTATTAACAAAAATATATTGACTTGAATATATACAACTTGTAACGTTTGAAGCACATCGTTTCATCTAATCTTGACGTGTTTTATGTGCCAGTTTTAGTTAGTAACGTCGCGACGCCCCGAGACGCTTGACGTCGCTTCTTAATATTACTTGATAATTTATTTTATATTATTTTGTTTTTTGGCTCGGAAATGCGCTCTGCATCAGAGGCCACACGTCAAATTATTGAATTTGAAGAATTAGTTAAGCGTTTAGATCGCATTAATGATTTGCATGATAATAAAACTACCAATGATGATGAAAATAATGACAAAAGTGTTGTAAAAATAATAAATAATAACTCAACAATATTATCGTTAAATAAATTATCAAATAATTTCATATCATCGTTACCAATAATAAGTAGAACAAATGTGAGACAAGATACAGCCTATTCTTATCCAAAGTGTTGTCGTGATAGTCGTGATGAATCAAAGTGTGTTCATGTCAATATTGGTATTGATGAAGACTTGCAAATGATACTTGAAATGGATCCATCAATTGTTGATAGATATTTGCCATCAACATCATTACAATCAACATCTGGGGAAACAGAACAAGCTGACTTATCATCAGCTGAGCATACTAATGTTTGTTCAATGATGCCAAACAGCAGCAACACAGGAAAATTTATCGAACGATCACCTCGTGCCACACGACCTCAAGGCTGGTACTGGAATCGAGACTAACACTTAGTCTATATAATAATGTTCGTTAAATCATATTATATTTTTTTTTTTTTTTTTCATTCATACCAATTTTACACGGCATATTTATCAATTTATTTATTATATAGTTTTTTCATGAGCTGAAAAAATTATAAATTCATATTTTTTCGTTGCATAACACTTGACCATTCTCGTTTTAAATTTATTCCGGAGATTTTATTTCCCTTTTTTTTTTGAAAATTTAAATCCATCAGTAGCGTTTGTTATTTATTTAATTTTTTTTTTAAGTGATGACGTTACATGGGCACTTTAATAATGTCGGTTTTTATTAAAAGAAATATTGAAAATCGTAGAAATTCCGGTTGAGAGATTATTTTGGTTAAAAAATAAATTAAATATATGAAATTTTAGGCTTATGATTTATACAATACAGAGTTTTTTTTTTATTTTTATTATTAATTACGACTTGACATTAAAATTAATAATTAATTTCTTCGAATGAATTTGAAATGAATTTTTTGAAATAATTTATTCAGAATTAGCAATGAATTTTTTCGTTGGTTTTTTGATTTTTTTCTATGTAAATTGAATGATTGATCAGTTTAATTGACCGAAATAAAAAAGATGGGAATTGATTATAATGCTCTACTGATATTTTATTTATTTTTTTTTGTTATTTTAAATTATTTTAATTTATCGCTGCGTGTCTACGTTTGATTGGTGCAAAATAAACGCGACAATATAATTTTAATTATCAATAATTTTTCGTATGAATTTATTGAATATACATTGATTTATTTGTTGTTTTTTTGTTTATTTTAAAAAAAATGTTCTCTCATTGACAACGAGTGAGTAACTGAAATTCAAACAAATATAATTAATGCAAATTGATGTCGCTGAAAATTTTGAATGTCATTGTGTCACTTTTCAGACTACTTGGTTTTATCTCCACAACCATTCTCCAAATTATATCATGAATATTTATTATATCATAATTGAATAAATAACAAAAAAAAAAAAAAACATTTTAAATATCGCAAAAGTTGTTTATTTTAAAATTTAAAAATAAAGAAAAAAAAAAAACATCTGGCAGTGAGAATTTTTGGCAACAAGTTAGCATCTCTTTCGATCAACTTTTCGATTAGCCGATTATAAAACTCGTTTTTTATTTTTGTTACTCGGCTAATTTATTGTATCGACAAAAATTATCCTGAGGATAAAAGTAAAATATAAATTAATTTTCTCATTTTTAACATTTATCTGTATCAATTACGAGTTGAAATATTTTTAAAAATTTCATAATAATGCAGAGCTTCACAAATTGTAACTTGAAAAATTTACATATGCAGTTGGAAATAATGAAAAAAAAAAAGAAAAAATTATCTACTTTTTATGGATTATTTATGTAAAAAGTTTAAATGAAAAAGAAATTATAAAATTGAAATGGATAAAAATGAAAAATAATTTAAAGTCCAGTTGTGGTTTTAGAAAAAAATTTTGACGCGTAAATTTCTTTTGATGGATTCTTTTGCCTCGTGGCATCTGGAGCTTTACAATTGCAAATAATATTTTTACAGTAAAAATAAAATTGTTGTACGACACATTGCTGCTATTATAATTCATATATTTTACATTTTTACCAGCTAAAGCCATCCCTCAACGTCAAGTACTCTACACTTGTCGTGGATTTTTAATTATTTAAAAAAAAAAATATATAAAATTCGTTTTTTCTTACATCCAAGCTTTGGATTATTGGTATATATAAACCTCAGATGCAATTAAAATATCACTGGTTGAATAAAAACTAAAAAAATTATAGCAAACAATTTTAATTTAAATATTTTGATGGTAAAATATTAATTCAACTTTCATCTAAAAAATTATATTTAAACAACTCGAGTTTGTAATTATTTACAGTTTTTTTTTTTCCTCAACTAAATTAGTTTTATTTATTTTTTATTTCAAATATATTCAAACTGAAATAAGCAAAGTATAAATAGGAAAAGATATGTATTTTAAATATTTTCGAGTAAAATAATATCAAATGGAAAAATAATTTTCTCAGTAAATAAATTCAAGTCGTTCAACTCGTTATGATTTGGTAGTTTTTTTTAATAACTATTCGTTATGTTGACGATCATCAAAGTGATGGCAGTGTTTAACAGCGAGGTAATACAGTAAATGCCCAATTCAAATTTTGTTATTAAAATAAATAGACTGTTCTCGTGACGTGGCTGGGAATCATTCTATGTTAATTGCAAGTTCAATTTATATATCAACTCTTCTACTAAATAATTTTACGTCAAATGTGTGTAAATTAAAATTGATAACTATCAAACTACATTTCAGCCATTATGATTAATTAAATTTTCATGTACATTGTCAATTTAAGTGCTTATTTATTTTTATTATTTTTAATTATCAAACATTTACTTGCAACAAAATTAATTTATCAAAAGAAAATATGTCCTCACATTTTTAGCTGATAAAAACGACAATTGCTAAAAGAAATAAAATTTAATTCAATTTTTTTTTTCAAGAACATTTTACTGAAATGTAAATTGTCTAATGCAACTTTTTATAAAATTTTTTTTTCTCACAAAATCAATCACTTTTGATGCGGGTTATTTACCCTCATGTATATTTTTTTTTTACCTTTTTATTTTAAAATATTTAAAAGCCTTTTTTTCAAAGAAAAATTTAATTTATCGTCAATAATTATTATTATTATTTAAATTTTTTATAAATTTTATTGTAATTTTTTTTATTTTAGAGAATTTTTTGTACAATTTATTTTCTATTTTAAAAAAAAAAAAAAATGGTTTGGATTTTTTTTTTATTTTTTCGGTTGACCCAGTTTAGAGAGGCCAAAATTTTTTAACATTTAGTTGTTCTTTCACCTAGATTTTGTGTTTTTTATATTTGCTAATTTTTTTTTTCGTCATTCCACTTGAGAATATAAATCTAACTTTTGTCTGTAAACTTTCTGCCACACTGGGGATTTAAAAACAAAAAAAAAAAAAGCAACACAATTTTCCCCTTTACTTGCTTATCGCTATTAATGATTATGGAAATATAGAGGCTATTATTAGTCAAAAGCCTTGGAAAAGTAAAACTTTTCACGAAATCTCGTTACTCGATTCTCATATTTTATAAATTAATTTATTTTTATCTCTTGTTTTTCAAGAATAGCAACAAAATAAAAGTCCTCCCTGCGTACATATTATTTCTAAAAAATATATAAAAATAGTTGCAATCAATATGAAAACTAACATTATTATTCGCATCAAAAACATAGCAGAATATCAATTTTTTTCATTATTTTTCCACAGTTGAAACTCCACTAAATATTTTCATTTCCCATGGAATAATTTTCTTTTTTATTTTCATCCATTCATTGTTATCACAATCATCCTGATTGTGAAATAATAAAAAAAATTTTTTTTTATGCATCGTCGATTGATAATATGTAACCATGTTAAACAGAACTTGATATTTTCACAAAAAAAAAATGAAAAAAAATAATAAAAAGCCTGCGTATCATAAACACGAAACAAAGAATGAAAAAAAAAAAATAAAAATTACAATATATATTTATTCCAACTGTATAAAACTGTACGAGAATATAATTTAAAAAATATTTTTAATTAAAAAAATAAAGTCATAATTAAAGTGAACTTATTTATGGAACAAAAGATAAAAAATTTGGTTGAGTTGACATTAATATTTGGAGCATCGAAGTGGTATTGATGCTGTGCATGCAGACATGACAAATATATGCATCAATTTTTGTGATATTAGAGTATTGCTGATTATATGCTTGAAGGTTGTATGATGATGATGGAGTGAAAGGGATGATTAGAAGAGAGAAGAGTAGCTTGTCGAGGCATATAAGTGTACACATATTTATGCGGCAATATGGTATGCAAGTAGACATTGCTCGTGGGTGCATATATGCATGAATTGTTGGTGGATGCTAGTTGCGTTGCACCACGCATCGTCTCTTTTGTGTAAATGGTGGTAAATTTCAACATTTGTGGTAAATCCATGCCCCAATGAACGACAACTAGCCTCGGAAAATAATCTATAAGCGCTTGAGGACATGAAAATACTGCCAAATATTTACTGCGTTATATATAACAATCAAGTTGACATATATCTACATGAGTGGCCATTAAATTTTTGTATAAATTTTCATAGATATACTCCCAAAGTTTTATATTTCATTGACAAATATAATTAATTATTTATTAAAATTTATATTGACACTGAAATAATTGAATATTTATAATAATTTCTTTGAAAATATTTATTTATTTTCATATTAATATGCCAATTAATTGACATAACAATGAAAAAAAACCCCAAGAGATGATGAAAAAATTCATTTTCTACACCCTGGTGAACCGGAAGCCAATATTAGAAATTGCTGCTACATTTTAATGTCCTTTTTTCGAGTTTTTCTAACTGAAATAATATCAAAATGAAAAGAAAAAAAAAACACGAAGATAATTGAGAAATCATTTTGACCTCCTGGGGATCGTTAAAAGTAACCTGGGTGATTTTTTTTGAGAACTTAAACACTTCCGAGCTCATACTCAATGTCTATGCGAAATTTCAAGTAAATCGGACCGATAGTTTATGTAAAACTGCGTTTTCAAGGAGCGACCACTTCTCTTTTTCATACAGAATTATTATAATCTACTTGTTAGTTTATAATTACAATTAAATAAATAAAAGTTATTAGTAAAATATATAATAATTTTTTAAATAAATCGTGACAATTTTGTTCATTTTTAAATTAACAAAATTTCGTTATGAAAAATAAAAAGTATGATAAAGAGTTCCGGTATAAAAGACAGAAAAGACAAACTAAAATTTTGCAATGAGCGACGAAAGGTAGATGAGGGGTTGGATGAGACGAAGTAGCATTCAAATAATATATATATTATGTCTTGAAACTTTTAACGCTTTTATTATGCCGACTCTCAGTTTCCGACTTTTCAACTTCCTACAGGCGGAAGGAATTTTTAATTTCTAACGACGTTTAATTGCACGAAAGAAGAATATAACTGTCTTCTTCTTTCTTCAGGTGGATGAAAAAAAAGTAGAAAATTTTTTAGCGAGAAAATTAAAATATAAAAAGTATTTAAAAAGATATAAAGAAAAAATATATGGCAAATAGACTGCAAGTAGACCTAAGACCTCGTTATGAAAATATTCCATTTGATTTTTTTTTTCCCTTTTTTCATCTCATCTTTATCCAGGTGTATTAAAACTTTTGTCACTTATGCATCTCATCTCCTCTAGTTGATACAGTTTTTTTTTTTATTTTAAACTCAAACTCATTGGATTTAGTCGTTAATTCAAAATTCCATGTAAATTAGCTTTTATTTTGGGCGAATTTTCATTTACAAAATACAAATTTACTACTGAATTATTTTGATTCATGTTTGACTTTACGATTTATATATATTCACATTAACAAAATACGACAACTTGACATTGAATTCTTTAATTAGATACTGTTCAAACATTCAGACAGCCTTGAGCTTTTGATACTACTTGCACATTCTCACTTGGGTCCACATTATTCATCGCCATGTAAATAATATTTTTCTGATTATATTTTATCAAATTTCATCATCATCATCTTTGACATTTAATTTACAAAAAAAAATGATATTCGTTTTAGATAAATTAGCATTTTTATATTTTCACTATCATTAATGTAAATTAGTTTTTTTTTTTTCTTTACTTCTTTGATGATAATAAAAAAAATTGAGTTAAATATTGCAAAGGATTTATATTACTATTGGTTTTTATTTCGTATTTCAAAGGCACTCGAGATAGCAAAGGGATACTTTGTGGTAAACTGTAAATACGTCAACTATTTTTTACCCAATTTTTTTTCCTTTTTTCCAGCATTTTTTTAATGTTTTTCTATTTCATCATCGTTGTATTATCATAATTTTAGGTATTTTTATTTTTTTTAACAATGAAAGGTGCTTCCAGTTGGACTAAAAAGGATAAAAAAAAAAAAAAAAAAACAACCCCGTACTACTCAAATTGTGCAATACCTCTATTTTGGGTTACCAGAGTAATACGAGTTGGCTTTGTTCCCAAATTGGGAGGTGTCTTTCCAACAGAGCGTGTCTCATGCGCAATATGCGAGTCGAAATGCCTGTGGTAGTGTAAAATAAATAAAATAAATATATTCAATAAAACAAATGATAAATTTCCTAAATAATATTAAAAGTTTAAAAAAAATATTTAAGATAAAATGAGAATAAAAAGCAAAATACAAAATGAAGAAATCTCTGTTGGATATATTTCCATATGTAAATTTTTAAAAGATAATTTTTTTTTTTTTAGAAAGTTTCAAACTTCCAACAAATATCAAATATATTTATTTTATTTTTACAAGTATTTTCATTTTATTGTTAAATTTTCTATGCTATACTTATCAATGAACGAGGAGAAAAAAAAAATACAGAAAATTTTAAATATTAAAGTTTTTCCAAGACATTTTTATTTTATTTTATTTTTTTTTTTCATAGACAGATAAATAGGAGATGTAAAAAATAAAGTTTCTATAGAATTTTTTATACATTGCCTTTAGCAAAACACGGACAACCTAAGTATAGTGACCCCAAGGCTTAATTTCTCGTTGACTTACTTTTTAAAAAATGTTATTTTTTTTCATATCTCAGTTTGGGTTTTTTTATCCATCAACGGAATTTATATATTTTTTTTCTTATCATTAATACCTTCTGGGTAAAAAATTTGATATGAATTAATCATGATAACAGTGATTTAATAAATTGAAAAGGAAAAAAAATCAATTGCAGTTTGTAAGAAACAGAATATGTAGAAAGTTAAATTAGACATTGAATAACAGCGCACACCTAAAAAGTAAAAATAAAAATCGATCAAAGTAGATAATTTGATAATAAATATCTGGCTAATTTCCCCCCTGGGGGGAAGTATGATGTACAATATTCCCGTGAGTATTAAACTGTTCAAAAGTGACACCGACATATTTGAAATTTACAGTCGAGTCAAATAGCCGGTGTTGTTTAATAATAAACAAGTTTCATGAATTTTTTTTTTTACTTGCAAATAGAGCAAATGTGCTCTATTCTACTCTATTCTACTCTATTGATTTTAAATTTATTAAATTTATTTTTTTAATTCCAATTATTGAACGGCTGACTCTACTTGAACCATAAAAACTCCCAATAAAATTTAGTGGAATTTATAATCGTTGAATAATCAAATACAAATATTATTTGCCCTTGAAATTTGTAAAAAAATTTCAATATACTTTTAGTTATATTTTAGCATAAATTTAAAAAATACTCGTTTGTTGTGTAATAAAAAAAATGATAAAAATCCGGTAGTGATTGGACAGCAGAGTGTGGTTTTTCAGTGTAAAAAATAATATATTATCTCAATATTTTAATGGCTTTGTTATCGAATTTTTAGAGTCATTTTTATACATGTAAAACGAGTGCTGGTAATTTTTTTTTTCATGTTTGATATATATTTTTGTAGCTCGGTCAACCACGCTGAGGGTCAAGCTCAAGCCCGTGAATCTATTATTATAAATAAGACGCAAATTCACATACTGGTGTTATATTCAACACTTGTTACGAACAAAATTTATCTACACATTTTTATATCGATGTATAAACTCATTCAATTTTGAATATTTTTTTCTTTGGCGAAATTCAAGTATAGCACTGACAGCATATCTTTTTAAGTATCTTTTTTTAAATTTTTTTTCATCAAGCTGCTGATTATCAGAGCTATCTTTCGGTCGTTATCAGAATTTGCAACAATTTGCAAAATGCAAAACATCTTTTGTACCGATAATTTAACAATTAGGAAACAAAAAAGAAAAAAATCAAATAGAAAATTATTTTTTCCTTTTTTTTTTTTTTAGAGGATTTAATTTATGAGATGAAAATATTTACAAATCAATCCTTTATTTTCAAATTAAATAGATTTTTTTTTTTTTTGTTAATAAATTTTATTATTTTAAAGTTCAAAAGACAAATAGTTCGTTTGATATTTAAATTGTTTGTCATTTGACATGTGCGATTGTGCCTATAGTACAATGACCGTTTGAATATTTATACTGTTGAAAAATATTCCATGTTGTTGATGAAAAACGACAATTAATATTTATTTAATTAATAAATTATAATATTTCAATTTTTATCATGACGTTTGGCCGGAATGCAAAAGACCCGGTTCGATTCCCGGCGGGGGGACTTTTTGTTTTTTTCAAATAATTAATATAATAATTATTATTTTTGATGCTTTTTGTTGATAAATTAATGATGTTATTTGTCGAGTTTATAATTGACGATATACAGTTTAAATTAATATTAATTATTTTGTTATTTTTGATTTGTTTTTCATATTAGTCCTCCAACATTTAAGACAGCAACACCAACATCGAGGACACAGCTGAAGCTTCAGTTGATGCGAGAACAACTCCAAGAGCAAGAAAGAAGAGAAGCGGAATTCCGTCAAAGCTTGCAACAACATAGACCAACAGCAGCATCACCAAGACCTGTACCACCCACACAACTCCCAACAATCGGCGTTGACGTTCCACCTCAAGTACTTCAAGTACGTTTTAGACATTTAATAGCATTCCAAACTTTATTCTGACTCATCTGCATTACATTTTATCTCATTCCTGCAAATTTAAATTTCATTTTGTTCTATTTTTTTTTTTTCCCAAACAACGACACACTTTTAGAAAGTTTGATTTTTCAAATAATTGCCAATGCAACTTCAACTCGTTATAATTATTTAAATATTTTTTTTAAATCAACAAAAATACTATTGGCTTTTCCTCTTTTAAATTTCAATAAATACATATTTTAAATTGAAAAAAAAAATTGATAATATTTAATATTATTTGAAGCGATGTACATTGATTTTAATGAAACAATAAATTCCAAGATTTACCGAGCCAGTGAAACAACCGGTACGGCCTTCAAGTAACAAAATTAGGTCGTGCAAAGTCGTTAAATACACATACAAATACAGATATATATCAAATGATTTAAAAAAAAAAAAAAAAATTTAAAATCATTTACCATCTAAACGAGACAACGCATCGTCATCATCAACAACATTATGATTATTATTTCGCATATAAATCAAACCAGTAGACTTGAAAATGAATTTAAAAAAAATAAAAAAAAAATACATAAATATGTCTGAAGCATAGTACACTGATAATTAAAATAAAAAAAAATTAAATAATAAATTAAAATTTAATTACAAGTAGATTATTTGATGGTAATTTGTTTGGATTTTTAAATTTTGTTTTTGCACTGCATGCAGACGGCATATGCATTTGGTGTTTACATTGTGTCGTTGAGAAGAGATCCTTGAGGCTGTTGGTGTATGTAAGATAAGAGTAGATAGTTTGTTTTAGATTACCGCAGGCGTCTTTGAGTATGAGCTAAATGGAAAAAGACAAGTACATAGAATCATGCCAGATATATTCATCTCGGCCAGACAAAATGTAATGGCTTTTTTCAGCATTTCTAAGCGCATCGTTCTCTCCTCGCGCAAAAAATGAAGGCAGTTATGATCCTTTCTTACTATTACTGTGACCATCCACCGTAGAACCATCAGAATATCAGTTTATTTTTATTTTTTTTCTTCACTCATTTTCCCTACGGCCACTTGGCTAATATCATACAACTTTATTCCCTTTGGGGATCAAAATTATGCACTTGCTTTATCATGGAAATTTTTCATTCAAAAAATTTCACGTGGTTAGTCAACTTGAATGTACATATTTTTATTATTTAATTAAATTACATCAGATCATAATAAAAATATAATATTTTGAACAAAAACAAAGTAAAATAATAAAATTGAAAAAATTTAATGCAAAAAATGTTGAATTTTTTTGATTTATTAGTCGAAAAAAGATTTCAATTAGCTCAGTAATCATCAAAATCAATTTATTTTTCAAATTGAAATATGAATCATTCGTATATTTATTAAAAAAAAATATTAAATTTAATTTTTTTTTCATTGAGTAATACATTTCACGAGGGAAATAAGATTGCGGGATGTATGAAAGGGATAAATCGGTTGTTGTAGTGAGTTTTGGTTGTTTTGTATATAAAAAAAGGATAAAAAATAAGAAGAAAATTGCTGGATGAGACGACTTGTTGTCTTTTTTCTTCACGGTGTTTATGGGATCGCGGAATTTTCTTGTGTTTTTTTTTTTAGTTTGGGTCACTACAAGGATATACACTCAAACAATTGTTTGATATATTTATTTATATCCTTGAAAAAAATCGTGACCACTGGGAGTTTGTTTTATTCACATCGTTTCGTTTCCTATATTTCTGTACTGTTCCCTTGAGACCGTTGATAAAACTCTACATTTTTATTTTCTCCTTTCTACAATTACACTCGAGCATTTCTTTTGTAACTGTCCTTTGAGACTTTAAATAAAAAAAATTCAATACTTTTATTTTACACATTTCAACTTGAATTGTAAATCAAAATATAAATAAAACAAAAAAATAAACATTTAAATTGTGTTGTCAATTGGAAGATGAATTTGAATTAATTAATTAATTAATTTTTTTATTTTATTAGGTTCGAACACTTTTGGAAAATCCAACTCGTTATCATGTTGTTCAAAAGCAAAAGAATCAAGTTAGACAATATCTTCATGAATCAATCAAGGGAGTTGATGATGATGGTGATGCAAATAAAGGAATTATTGATTCGAGTTATGGAAGTGATGGTGTTGGTAGCTGTGCAACAACAACGACACTTGAAACAAATAATTCACAGATGCCAATGATGGTGCAAAGTGCACCACCAGGACCACAAACTCATCAACTTAAAACAAATCATCAACAACATATTGCCACATATCCATATGCTGCACAATTGTTACCAAACTTTTTGGACACAGAATCATTCAATGGTGCCATGTCACCTGGACTCTCCAGCATCGCAACAAGCAATGATGATGTGAGTAGTATTTATTTTTCTTTCATTTTTTTTATATCAATTTTACTATCAAATAACTATTGAAAATATCATCAAACAAATAGAGCAACATATCTTGAAATACACTGAAATTTTATTGACATATTTATTTGACCTGGTTGGCAATAAATATTGACATACTAAAAAAAACTTTTCTGTTTATCATATATTTAGTAAAAAATTTTCTACAATGCTAAATATGTTCCAAATGATTTGAGCAATAAATTTAAATTTAACTGCAAATTATTAAGCAAACACTTGCGTGTCCTATTTAATCGCATTTATGGAATTTAAAAAATATAAAAGAAAAAATTACGTGTTGAATTTTTTAAGTGTCCCCGAAGAGTAACAATCAAAGTAAACATTTATGAATTATTTATACAATTTATTTTCACTTTGTTACATGTTGCTGTGATAATAAGTTTAAACGATAAATAAAAATATAAATTTTTCAACGTCATTCAACACTTGCAACATAAAAATAATCATAACAAATCGTCTTTTTTTGCCAATCATCAAAATGTTTGCATTTTTTTTTGCATATAAAATACAAAATTCTCTGTGTCATTTGAAAAATCGCTATTATTTATTTATTTTTTTTTGATATCGATAGTCAACCGTGTCATCAGTGCGTTATCGTTTCGACATTTTACCGTAAAAAAATAACAAAAAAAAAA
>JAPYYR010001127.1:0-17961 GCA_030523065.1 Aphidius colemani | reverse complement strand
ACTTGAAACAAATAAATAAATCAAAATTGATTCGCTGAAAATTTGAAATGTTTTTATAACTTTGATATAGTAAATCGAAATATGTATAGACAAATGGCTAGTATATCAAAATAAAAATAAATAACTAAATACCGAAACAATTCAAAAATAAAATATCATTTTTTCAGGGTAAATAGTTCAGCTTAAATCATGTCACGAATTAATTTTTTATGAATTAAAAAACAGATATATTTAAAATTATTTTTGACATATTTATTTCTTATTATTCATACTATCAATTTTTTTATTTAATTGTGTATGTTGTTTGTTGATAATTAATAATTATAGATAACGAAAGTCAACGTGAAACTGAGACTATTGTGTTGACAATCGCAATGAGAAGTAAAACCGTCAGCCGATAATTATCTGTTTGCATAGCTTGCAATGTTTGGTCAACATATCGATATATATTTTGGTCCTTCAGGATTGATTATTATGTCAACTAATTAATAACTATTTTTTTCTATTTATTTTAAACTTGGAAATATTTTTTTTAGCCTGCTATATTTTTAATTGAAAAATACTTTCAAAGATTTTTTTTTCGTCATAATTTTCGACAAAACTTTATAAATGTTTACCATAAATCATAAAAAAAAACTGAGATCTGACCTTTGTTTGAAAGTAGAAGCTAAGAAGTTAAGAAAAAACTATAGTCCAGAAGCTTTATACATAATGTATATATAAAAGAACAAGTACACTCAGTAGAAATAGCAGTTGGTATATGAATATTTAAAATAAAACTAAAAATAATATTCTAAAAAAAGGCACAAAATTTTTTTCAAAAGAATAAAGATACAGCTGTATATTTAGAGAATAATAAAAAAAAAAAAACATAGAATGCAATATAAAAATTAATAAATAGAAAAATGATAGACTTACCTCAAAACTCAACAATCCACTGTGGTCTTGGTCAAGTGTATTGAATACGTAATGAGCATATTGGCTGGTGTTTGCTGGAAAAAAAAATCCATTGATTAATTGTAACTTCAGTTAATTTTGTAATTACTATTTGCTCAAAGTAATTAATATTACTGGCGAGTTTTTAATATTTTACTTTGATGGATAAAAAAAAGAAAGAATAACCTGAATTCATCGAGAAAAAAGTTCTGAACGTATAAAAAAGAGAAGAAATATTTAAAACTTGCGCATCCAACTGATCAGACTTGTACAATTTGAAGTTGAACTGGTGAATGATTATTTTAAAGATGTCTGATGGAATTGTAAAAAAAATATCTTTATACGTTTTTGAAATAAATTATTAACTGGTATGACTACAATTTATAAAACTAAAATATTGAAACTATTTAGTCACTGACTATTTATTGAATAATAAATTCCAGTATTTTTTATGCATGTCGGGTTGTTCACTAGTTTGAAAATTTAACGAAAAACATATCCAAGTTAAATTTTCATTGTAAACAGAGAATTTTTATTTAAATAAAATTTTAATTATATTCAGTTGTAATTTATCTAGTAACTGGGTCAATAAATTTATTTGAATTGTTTCTATTCTAGTTTTTCGATCAAAAATTGAAAAATGAAAATTAATTTTCTTTAAATTAAAAACATTATGGAATTCCTAGTAAGTTCTATGGAAATTAAATAATAAAGTTAATAAATTTACTATCAATTTTCTCTTTACGCATTTTATGAAATGTTAATTGAAGCCAAATTTAATCTACATTTATGCTTTTTTGTTATAATTTAAATTAGACACTTAACAATAATTGTGTAGTGTTATAATTTCATATCAAAAAAGTATATTTTTTTTTTACGAGACAAAAAGTCGTGGTTTTGTAACGACTAAAAATATTAAAATGGAATACAATAGAAGAACAGCAGAGAATCGAGTAATCAGCAGTAATATACCAACACACGTCCACATATTTTATAATTATTTTTTTTTTTTTACTGTAAATTCATTGTTCGTGTCGGTGCTGATAGCAATATATTTTTTTTTGTCATGCTCATTGTTGCTTGAAATAATTTCTCAGTTGTATGACAATAACATTAACGCAATAATAAAATATATTAATATTAATAAATTCATGTAGCTGATAAAAACAAAATAATTTTTTTGCAACTTCAAAAGATAATGGAAAAATATTTAAATAGATTAACAAAATAGTTTATTAAAAAAGGGAATTATTTTTTCTAGAAATAATTACTTGGCAAACGAAAATCTGTCCTAAGAGATTTTATTCTTTAAATATTTATTTACTCGTATATATTTATTTATTTATATTTGCTTATTTGCGTTCTAAATGCTCAGTTTGTGAATCTAATTCCTTTGAGGCCAGTTTGTTTCCAAACTATTTAAATGTTTTTCAGTATAATATATTTTATTTTTGTCTACACGCACACGTAGATATATATGCACATTAAAATGTCAAAGCTTGCAAGTAAATATTTATACGAAAGCCAAGATGATAAAAAATGACTGCGAAGAAATTATAGACGTGATGGTAAACAAGAGGGTGAAATGAGTATATTTAAATTATATTTAAAGTTGATGCAAACTATATTGAACATATGTCTGAATTATATGTCTTAACTATCTAAAAAATATAAAATAAATATATGAAAAGCTTTCGTAGTATATTTTTAGAATATATTCAAGTTAATTTAATTTTTTAAAAAAATAAAATACAATAATTCAAACAAAAAGGGGTGAAATTTTAATTTCTTACCTCCTTGGGGAAAAAATTGTGAGTAAATACACTTAAAAGTGTCCTCTCTGACCACACCCGTGGGACACTCTGCTTTGAAACCTCGGTAGATCCTTTTTAATTCAGCTTCAGTAAATCTCGTTGCTCTACAAAGACTCGCCAAGGAATCCGGTCGGTATCTTGGAATTCGTTCTTCTTCGTACTCGGAATCTGTAAAGCAGAAAAAAATGTATCACAAAGAGAGAAAGCTTTAACTTGGACACGAAAATTCTCAAATAAGTTTTCATTTTTTTTTCTTTTAAACGTCGATATAAAAAAAAAAAAAAGAACAAAAAGTTAAATATGCACTAGAGTTTTATGTTTTATTGACTTTTTTCAACAAGGAGATAGAAAGATATTAAATTTATTGGAGAAAAAGTTTTTTAAAAAATCCAACGTTTTTCAGTAAACGTGTCGTTTGGCTGTCGGTTCAATTATAGAAAAAAATTTTGCACACTTTTTTTTCTTTTTGAATATTTAAATTGTTTTTTTTTTTCGTTTTCTTTTCAAAAATATTTCCAAAGAGTTGTAAAATAATTATTACTATAATTCTTTCCGATGACTTATTATTTTTATTTTGTAAAGAAAAAACCTTAAGAAATGTAGATAAACATGTATAAATAAATGAAATTATTGAATTCAATTTTATCATTAATTAACTAATGAGTAACTGCAATAATAATTAATTGAGTACTCATGAAATTCCCATCAATATTCGTGTTTTAATTAATAAATTTTTATTAATTTTTCAAAAAAGAGAAAGACCAAATTGAAGGCATATTATGAAAATTCCAGATATGCAAAATAGAGAATGAAATTAAATTTGAATCGTCAATTGTATAGCAACGATTCGCGTTAAAGTAGATTTTATTGCTAAAGTAAATATTTGAGTGGTAGTTTGTATATTCTGATTTCACTGAAACGTGCCAATCAGCAATAGTTGAGCCACTCAAATATAATTTTGAATACAGAAATTCGTGCTCGATATCATAATAAGAGACTGATTAATAATTAGTGATTATAAGCTTGTTTTAATATCATCCAAATGTTCCATCAAGAGGAAAATAATTTTACGATTATATTAAAAAAATATACTAAAACAAAAATAGTAGCTAATTAGTGTGTTAGTTACCCAAAGCAAATTTGACCCCTGTCCATGCTTGTCGTACATAGTTGATAACTCTTCTGTAGAGTGGTCTTGGTGGACGTTTTTGAATATTTTTTTCTTCTTCATTGTCTTCATCCTCTTCTTCTGATGTTGGTGATGGTCGACCAACACCAGTTAATCTTCCCATTCGATTTCTTTGGCCAAGTATATTTACAACATCTCGAAATGGGGGTCCTTGATAACCCGGTGGATAATTTCCAGGAGTTATACTCGGACTTCCGAATGTCGAACCCCCGCGACCTCTTCCGCGACCACGTCCGCCTCGTCCCCATGATGTGCCGCTTCCTTTCATATTTTTTCATATTAAATTTTTATTATATTTCTTTTTTTTTTTTTCTTCTTTTAAATACATTTGTATAATTAATATACAAAAAGTATGATAAATGTTATGTGAATAGAACATGATAGATTTATTTTATGATTTTTTTAATAAAATTATTTAAAAGCGATTAACATCGTTAAAGCTTTTTTTCAATTTTTAATAATGTCTAACCATAAATGGAAATTTTTCTCTTTTAAATAATTTAAATTGAGGCAATATACACGAATAAAAAGAGCTGTAATAATTACTATTATTATAAATACAAAAAAAAAAACATTTAAAAAGTTCTTGAAACTATGTCTGACCATAACGGGTCATTACTACTTAATATAGTAGTAGTAGTATTCAGAAGTTCAGTACATATTGATATAACTTCAGTTATAATTGATCGATTTGAAAAATTTTTTTTTTATTATTTAATTTAATAAAAAATAAACATACCTTGGCGTTTTTTGTAGGAGGGGAGCCCCACCAAGGGGCCGCAACCCCCTGCGCTCCCCGCAACCGAGGAGCTGATGGTGACAAGACCAAAAGCACTCCGACTGCCAGTACTACGACGTTCGTAGTTGCGTTGGCGGCGATTGCCGCCGCCAACTCCACCGCCACAACCTTCGCCTCCTCCCCCTGCTGATAACACCACGAAAAATCCACAAATACAAATCCTTTTTCTACCTGCTTGTTTTATTTATATCCTTTTTACACTATTTTTTTTCACCAACTTGCCAACTTCACTTCCGCTCTACTTTGTCTTTTCTGTTTCCTGAAAATTATTTATTTATACTTTTTTCGTCTTATTTATTTATTTACTTATTTTTTCATCATCTATTATACAATTTTTTCTATGCACTTTTTCTTTACTTTGTCACTTGTCATTTGGTTTGCTAAACTCATCAGGAATTTTATATTTAAACTATACAATTTTCCTTGGAAAATGGCAAAAAGTAATTAAAAATAAATAATAATTTTCTTGAAAATATTATAATTAAGTTTTATTTAAATAAAAATAAATTTAAAATTTCCATTGTTTTCAATAACTTTCGTTTAAAATCTCGTTTTTTTTTTCTATCAATTTGGTTTCCTTTATTTTATTTTTTTTACGTGTAAATAGTAAATTATTTTCTAGTTTTCATTATTGCTTGGGAAGTGAATTTTTTTATTCCTTCATTGGATATCGTGTGATACGATTCTCAACTCGTCAGCTATTTTCGACCTAATGAAAAAAAAAATAATAAAATATACGAGTGGAAAAAAAAAATATATATATATATCTCTTATCTCATTACTCTTTCTCTATTGTATTTTTTTTATTCCATTGCGCATTTCTCATCTTCCATCGATTTCATGCGAACCGAGCTCTAAACGAAAATTTATTCCGGTACGATTTCCTGTGGCTGTTCCAGATGTGACCAGTGACAGAATTCATTGCATTTATACCTGATCAATGAAATTTTACAAGAAAAAAAAATAAAAGAATTGAATATCAAAAACTACTCGCTATTTATTGTATTTATTAAATAGTAAATCAATTTTATGAAGAATTTATTTCGTTTTTCCTCACAACAAAAAATTGCAAATAATTAACAAAATTGAACAGTTAAAATAATGCAGTTTTATATTATTAATTATTTTTCATTAACACTATCATTTTTATCTTTGAAATAAAACTGACAGTTTTATTTAACATCTTTTTTCTAAAGATATGTTCATGTCCGGTCATTCCTCATTACTTTCATTGAAAATATTTTACAAAATGAATTTTTCAAAAATGCTGACATTAAAAAATAGTAATGGCCTGACGATGTCGTCGTACGTATTAAAGACACAACTGTCTAAGAATAATAAAAAATTAACAATGAAAAAAATAGCCCAAGAGTTTATTCCCAGTGACTTGATTGGTAAAAATTGTAATGAAAAAGTAGATGATGAAAAAAAAAAGTTTGCATATTTAATTAAGTGCTTAAAACTCACTTGGATTTCTTCACACAGAGAGGTGAATTATTTTCAAAGATTAAAATATTCAAATTCACCCTGGGTGATGATTGCTGTTTGCAGTAAAATTATCCACTTTGTTTAATAATGAAGACTTATATTTTTAAAAATGTATTTCCTCAATTTTTGTTTACTTTAATAATTAAATTTTAATTATATTTTATTCAATTGGTTTTATGAAAGCATCACTTTTTTTGTTTTGTAGATATTTAAAACATCTCCTTCCATTTGTAATTGTTTTTTTTTTGTTAGTATCTGAAACAAGCAATACAAAAAACCTGTTAGTACATGCGAATTTTCTTTTTTTGCATTTGAAATAATAAGTATGTCATTAGTAAAAGTTATTAGCACAGTAATTTAGATCGAGTAGAAATTCTGAGCATTCAGGGAGCATTACATCTTACTGTTCTTGCCTGGTGTGTCTCGTATTCTAATGCTCGGAAATTAGTCTCTCTTGGGTGCCCATGAAATTTATTTGATTACACGTACAGTTTGATCTAGATAACGAACCGATAACCTCACTAATTTTGTTAACATTTTGTCTTTGATCACTGATCTTCTCGAATTCTACAGAGATCATATTCACTTCTAAATAATTGTCACTAATTAGCCTTTTAAATTTGTTAAAAAATGAACAAATAATTCTTCATAAATTTTAATTACCCAATGAAACGAAAGTATTTACACACTTGAGTAAAAAAAAATATATTTGAATAATATTAAATTATTTATTTCAAATATTTTTATCACAATATGGCGAAGGAAAAAATTACAAGAATTTATATTATAAATTTCATAAATATTTCAAGTTTGTTTAGTATTTGAAGACGCAAAAAAAAACTTGTATAATATAAGACATTTCAATAGAGTCTAAAATCAATATTTGAATCTGGAACAAAACCACAAATCTTTAGAATATGTGTGTCTAGTTACATTAGAGTTTGACAGAACCAAAGCAATAACTTTAAGGTGAATGTGTATCATGGTAGCTGATGTATCCTATTCCAACAACCCTTTTATCAACCCTACTTTAGAATGTCTGAGCGTATATATACCAGTAAGAAATATCATGCACGTGATATTTGCATATGTGACTTTAACAAAGAAAAAAAATACTCATTCTCCTTAAATTAATTACGACACATTGAAATTAAAATAGGAATACTCTGTATATTCTTCAACGTCTTCAAAGTAGATGTGAATATTTAATATTATATCTGCGATATATTAAATGCCAAAAACATAAATGATTTATTTTTAAAATTGTCCAATTGACGAGAGACCTTGTTTGCATTTTAATTTCTATTTGATAAGTTGATATTACTAAAAATAAAATAAAAAGAAAAATGATTAAAGTAAAAACTTTGACCCCGAATGAATGTGATGAGTTTATAAAATACTCACTTGGGGGTAACACAAGCCCAAGGGAATTATAATGCACAAAGGTACTTCAGTGAAGACTCGTCAAGGCGTTCAACATCAAGTACGATTCTAGAATATGTGTGTTGGTTTATTTCGTATTATGATTTTCTCTTGTTCATGTCACTTACACCAAGATATTTTGAATATGTTCCAAGGGAATGATACCAACAAAAGTCCTTGTATTCTTCTATGCTAATGACATTTACACAATGATTGAGACAACCATAAGCGCCAATTAATTCTGTTGGGGTTTTCATATAAATATTCTCTTTTTCATTGCCCTTGCTGTTGTTTAACACAGTCAATGTAAATAACGTTAAAAATTTTATCATTAATTTCTTTCATCTCCAAAGAGTTGAAATTTCAAAAAATAAAAAAAATACATCCTGCAATTTTGTGATTTATGTAATCAGGATGAAAAAAAAATTCATAAGGTTTTTTTTTCATATAAAAGTTTATACTTTATAATTTTTTTTCATCCTATTTTTTTTTGTTGTGTTGAATTCTTAAATATTCTCATGATACTGCTACTTTTATAAATTTTCAAAAAGGTAAACTGTAGTTCTATATTTATATATAAAAAATAATAAAAAGAAAAAAGAGTTTTTTTGTTGTTTTATACAGGATGTACAAGAAAAAAGCAAAGTTTAAAAGTTACGTATTATTTTATATTCATCGAGAGAATAAGAAGGTGTTTATACTGTAACGCAGTGCATAATGAAATACATCAATCGATATTTTTGGTTATATTTGGCCGTCAATATTTTTATTATAAAATACAGTGTTTTTTTTTAAAAAATATAAAATATAAAATGAGAAATCAATAATGAAAACATTATGCATGATTGAAGCCTGATTGGTATGAGATTTTTTATCATGAAAAATAAATTTTCAAGTTGAAAAAAAAAAATTTACATTATATCTGAATGATATTTGAAAAATGTTTGAATTAAATTTAAAATAAACATAAATTACCATTTGATTGAGGCATACAAATTTTAAATATACATTTTATATTTTATTTATAAAAATAAATATAAAAGTGTTAAAAATAAATTTGAATATGTTTTACTCTCACTTGGTAGTTTTTATTTTTCAAAATTATTATTTTATATATTTTTTTTTCTTTCATTTTATTTTTAATCTTTATGAATTTATAAATAAATTAATAATTGATAATTTAAATTTATTTTTACTGGTTTATATTTGCATATGAATGGGTCATGAAAAACTTGTTAAAATGAGAAAATAATTTATATCTAAGTGAGAGAGGTCTGAGCAGCAGTTGTCTGACAGCATAACGTTTATACTACTTGCAATTTCGATAATGGTTTCACACATTGGTAACACTTGGTGAGAAGGGCTATCGAAAATCTATTTTTGCTTACCCTAACATTCATGAAACTGACAAGCTGTTAAATCGGTGAATTTTTTTTCCAATTCAGTATAAATTTGTTATCAAAAATGTATATATTTTTTTTTAATACAAAATATTTTTTCACCTATGAAAATATTCACAAAAAGTTATCGAAAATAGCTTTTTTATTTTTGTAAAAGTCTGATACTTTTGCTGGTTCATCGAAAAAATATTGAATAATAAGCTTTTAATCCAATTTACTTATTAAAATTGTGTTTATTGCTTGAGAGGATGTTGTCGTACTTTTGGTTATATGGTGGTTTATGTGAGAAAGCTTTTAAATTAATTTGAATCAACTCGTTCATAGAGTGCTCACACTTTCAAATACATTTAATCTTGAATTTTATTCATCTTAAATTTTTATCCACGTCGATTCATGATTTGTTTTTACTTGATGAAAATTTTTTACTCGAGTACATTTATCAATACATATAGCTCAGTGCACTTGAAGTTAATTTTATCAAATGTTATTATACTTTGTTGTGCTTTGCAATCAGCTGGAGATAATCAACATGTCAACAAATCAATCAAGATTATCTCAACTCCCTGTCATTACTTTAATTTACAGAAATTCATACAGAAATAATAAAATTCACAGTACGACTACATATTCTACTCAGAAATTTAATTTATATTTTACTGGACACATCACAAAGTTATAAAAAATATTCATGAATCTTGGCGCCATACTTAAAGTTTTAGAGCTTATAATTTTCATAAAAATGTTAAGAATAATGTAAAATATATATTTTGAAGAACCAAGTTTATGTACCTTTACAAAATATATTTTTATTCAATGCACAATTCTGTTTTATTTTTTTTTGTATAAGTTTTTTCAACTTTATCAAATAAACTTTCATGTATAATGACAATTTGAATAATTTATTTTTTATATTTCTAACTTGACCCAAGTGTAAGATTTATTTTCAACTTTATATTCAATTAATGCCTTCAAAGAAACTAATTTAAATTATCTATATATTTTACTGTCATTATATTTTCCTTGTGTAAATTTTTATTCGTTTATTATTTTTTGTATTGAATTTCTAGTTTAGCTAAATTATTTCTATTTTCAATGAACTTTATTTTAATATTTATGAAATGTTTATTCAAATTAAATTATATAGCCTTATTGAGTCGATAATAAGGTGTAGTTGAAGTTGGAATATGTTGTAATTGCATGAAACAGTTCTCTGGACATTTGGCACGTATCGTAGCGAATACTGTAGCATTTATCCAAAGTTTAATGACAATGTTCGTGTCTCAATTTATAAGACTCTTGTCAAGTACTTGTCGTTCTGTTATAGCGTGTTTCGAGTACAGTCTAAAATCCTAAAATGTCGTTCAAATAATAATCTTCCAATTCATCGAAAGCTACTACTAAAAATTGTAAATAGATTTTTTACTTTTGTCTCTATTTATCTACATTATTTTTGGAAAAATGACAGCACTCATAAAAAAATCTAAAATTTAATCGACGAATAATTCTCATATGGTATATTTTTTTGTCATATGTGATACTAAAAAATTTATTCTAATAATTATTCTGTCAGCATAACCCATTTTTTTTTTCAATGCAATTAAACATTATATAATTTTGAATTTTAAATTATTTTTTTTAATGTTTTTGTTTATTCACATCAACACATTTTGATCAAACAAAATAAATGGATGTTTAATTTAGAATATGTCGTATTTAAACAGCACTTGGTGACTCTTGTACCTTCACATGTGTATCATGAGTCGACAATTATTCATTAAATTATACTCATACTCTTATGTTTTTATTTTTGTTTATATTAAAATCCATCAAAATTCATTGTGCAATAAGCAATTGCTATTTGTTTGGGGGATAATTTTTTTCTGTTAAATAATAGTCGTCATCGATAATTTTGAAAGAGAGATCGATAGAATGTGAGTAAATGTGTTACATTATATTTTTTTCAAAAAAAATAAAAGGAGATATCCGGTGTTTGAGGCAGATATTTTTTAGCGTAGACTAAGTGCGTAGTTCACATAGTCTATGCTAGATTATATTTGCTCCAAGCACCAGAAAACAGATGTTTTTTAATAACATTATGACGAATGAAATTTCAGCGAATAAGATGAGATTTGAACTCAGAAAGGTATCAACTTGGATCAGGCCTAAGCTGAGTTAGCCATCAGCTCGCTCGATGAACTATGAAAAATAATTATCCTTTATTATTGATTTGAAAAAAAATGCAACTGCAATTTGAATTATTCTGTGTGTCATTAAATTTACTCTTCTTAAATAAATTGAGTAATTCAATTATTTTTTAAATTCAAACAATAAATATAAATTGAAATGTGAAAAAAATTTGAATTTAAATTTCTGCTGTTGTTTTAGATTTTTTTGAATTTAATTTGAATATTCTGTTTAAACTAAGCTATCGAAAAATCATAGAAATAACAATTTATGTACAATATTTCTGCTCTTTTTGAAATCAGATTCTCTAAAATCAGGTCGAACCAATTAGTTAATGGATAGTTTTTTCTTGGCTAATTTTTTTTTCTCATCTCACTTTGTATCTAAGTTTTTTTTTATAGATTTTAGATATACACTTTATCTAAACTTTCGATATGTAGTGAGTTCAGAAGTTTAATTCAGGTTGGCATTATTCCAGCCACACGTTGAAGAATGTGTTTTTACTTTATATTATACTTACTGTTCAAAATGTGTTAAAAGTAATGTCTCTCGTTAAAAAAAAATACACAAAAAATACTTTGTTGTTGTGTTGTTGTTGACTTAATCAATATACTTGGCTTCATTGTGTCTACGTTGGACTTTTCTGTGATTTAGATGATTCATATTTTGGATTATATGCTTTGAAATTTTCGAGTGTGACATAAGATATTATTATTATTTTTATCTATTTTATTTGTCAAATAACATTAGCCAACACTGCGAAAAATTAGGTACTTATTTATGTGTAAAATATTTTACACATAACATGAAAATCATGCTGGAAAAGGTTTTGAAATCGCAAATCCCAATGATTCATGTTTTTTACTTGTTTGTAGTTTTTTGTTTTATTACTTTTTTTATCTCATCTCGACAGGCAAGTCGTCAAGATCAACGGCTCAATGATATCAAGAATGAAACTGTCATTCTGTACGAATTGTAGTAATTTTTTTTCTTCTATTTTTTTTTACACACATGGAATTTTCGACAATATTTCTGGATAGAAGTAAATAGAGATTTGGAATCCAGTAAATCTCAAGAGGATTGCTGAAGATGTACTTAACGAAATTCCCAAGTGTGTGATTGGACTAGAGCTTTTTTTTTTTATTTGGAAAATTCACTAAATAGAAATTAATTATTTCCATTCGATAATTTGAATAGGATTTATTTTGTAAATTAAATTTGTCAATTCTCAAATATCGAGCATTCAATTAAAATGAAAAAAAAAAATAATAGAATTTCGATTTGGATCTTTTAAATATTCAAAAGTAAATTTAAGTTTTTAGATAAAAAAATGCAGCTGTTCTTTGTTTTATTTCTTGCAAAAAAATAAGTACTTGAAATCCGATATGTTTTATGTAAGTAAAGATTCTACTTTACATAAATAGAACAAGTCTTCAATAAAAAAATCCCCGAGGCATTTAGAAATTCGTACATCAGTTTGTGCTTTCAAAACGGATGGATATTTTCTGTAGATGTGTACCCAGAAAAATATATTTGTAAGTGTTAGAATCGGTGTCTAATGTGCAAATCTTCATAGATTTTTTTTATTCATTTTATTATAAAATACATACGAGTTGAATTGTCCCATTTTAGTTCTGAAGGATCATGAAGAATAGGTACTTTTTCCCAAGAAAACCACTTTTATAAAATAGACTTTTTAAAAAACCTGAATAGTTCTCTTCAACGGACTCAACTTCAACAGAGTTTCAATTTTATTTTTTCTTCTCAAGGGAAATAATATAACTTTTCCAATATATTTGATAAATAAAAAACTAAATACATTTATTTTTCCATAAAAGTTGATCAATTTTTTCATTTCATACACATTGCAACAATTACTCACTGAAATTCTTGTCAATTAATCATTAATGACTCTTTTATCCAACACTTGACTGGGAATTAATAAATTTAAATTTAAAAAATGACTAGCACAACTTTTTCTGTTGAAAGTTGAAACAAAAAAAAAAACAGCTAGATTTATTTGAAACATTCAATTCATTTTCAATCGAGTTTCACTACTTCAATATTTATTATTGAAAGAATGAAAAATCTCGCTCTTTATTCAAATAAAGCTCATGTTCTCCTCAATAATAAATGTAATCTGTGATTTTAATTAATGAAAAAAATAGTTAAACATAGTTAAGAGTATAATGAATAAAATTATTGATGTAGCCGGATATTTTACGTGTATCAACGGTAAGTTTGAGCTTTATACAGAACAACACAATGACGGTGTACTTAATAATATGCTTTTCATAAGTTTTCCAAGTATAATGAAGATACGGTAACGAGTTGAGAATTAAGAATATGATATCACCTTAACAAGATGTGTAATCTGGGCTATGCTTTTTGAAATAAATATCTTGGAAATTCATGAAAGTTAATCGGAGCCTCAAGTTTTCTTCATGTATATATGCAAAATTATGACTTAATAGTTTTTGCAATAATTTTTAAAGAAAGACTACGTGTACCACATAAATATTTCGAATAAAATTAACACGTTATGTCTTTAGCTAGCTTGAATTGTTACAGAATAAATTTAAAAAAGCTTTATAAAATTTTATTTATCATTTATATTGAATCAATATGTACTCACTACATTCTCGTCTACATAAAAAAAATTATTTCCAATAGAATGTCTCGTAATAATGGGTAAACAAGTCAATCATATTGTCACAATGTCATAAATGACTTGAAAATTGAATTTGTATTTTTATATGTATAATAGAAATTTATTGGAGAATAGTTACAATAACGAGAAAAAAAAACTTTTACTATGCAATTTCAATTGATTGGTAAATGTATTGATAACAACTTCTTCAATACATTTGTGAAAATTAATTAATTTTAGCATTAAATTTAATTAAGTTGAATGTGTTTTTAACTGATATCGACTTAGTTGTTTAAGTTTTCCAATTATTCATTGTTCGCATCAGTCTTTATTGAATTGAATTAAATAAAAATTGAATAAAATTGATCAATATCAAAAGAAAATCATCTAAATAATTTATATTTTATAAATAAAATTTATTATTTCAAAATTATTTGATAATTTAATTTGATTATAATTTTACAGACACGAAATTACATGATTGTTTCGAACGATGATATTCTGTCCTCGATAATAAAAAAGTAAAGGTCTTTTTCTAATAAAAAAAATTAAATTCAAATTTAAATTTATCACGATCTAATAATTTCCAAGTCAATAACCCTTATATACAGTAGAAAATAAATGCAATGAATTAATTACATCGTTTGTCTCGTCAAATAAAATTCATGAAACTGTTAAATTTTTTTTCATTTACACTTTGTATAAAATATATTATTGAAGACTTTCAGTATGATGAAAAATAAAATTGTGAAATGGCTTTTTTTGTATGCCAAAGATCTACGGGAGCCTGATGATAAAAAATAATATATCCAACAGTGAACTATATAAATATTTAAATAAGACATCATCAAAAAATTCAAGCAGTACAAATCGATGTCTGTCTTATCATCATTATATCTGACATTCACATTTACTGTGGAATAAAATTTTCTTGTGTATAAATAAAATGACCCAAATGAGAGTAATTTATTTATTCAAGAAAATTCAATAAAATTTTTAGATTATAACGGCTACAAAGAAAAAATTAATTCATCAAATTATGATAAGGAAATTAGTGTTTAATTAAAATCCATCAAAATTCATTGTGCAATAAACAGTTGCTATTTGTTTGGGGGATAATTTTTTTTTGTAAAAATATTAATTTTTCTCTGTTATAAAAATAATAGTCGTCATCGATGATTGTGAAAGAGAGATCGATAGAATGTGTGTAAATGTGTTACATTATATTTCTTTCAAAAAAAAATAAAAGGAGGTATCCGGTGTTTGAGGCAGATATTTTCTAGCGTAGACTAGGTGCGTAGTTCACATGGTCTATGCTACATTATATTTGCTCCAAGCACCAGAAAATACATATTTTTCAAGAATTATGGTTGAATTATTTGCATAGAAACAAAAGGAAAGAGATGTGTATGATGAGATTTGAACTTATAAGAAAAGTACTCTGTGAGAGGCTTTAGCTGACTTAGCCATCAGCTCGTTCGATGAACTATGAAAAATAATTATCCTTTATTATCGATTTGAAAAAAAAATGCAATTTGAATTATTCTTCGTGTCATTGAACTGACTCTTCTATAAAATAAATTGAGTAATTCAATTATTTTTCAAATTTAGTCAATAAATATAAATTTTTTAATTAAATGTGAAAAAAATTTGAATTTAAATTTCTGTTGTTTTAGATTTTTTTGATATTTTTAAATCTAATTTGAATATTCTGTTTGAACTAAGTCATCGAAAAATCATGGAAATAACAATTTATGCATAAAAAACAAGCCTGATTTTTTTTTTGGATTTACATTGTTACTTTATTTTCACAATATGATAATGATGTCGTTAAAAAATAAATAAGAAACCTTCTCCAATTGTTTATTTGTCAAAAAAAAAGAAACATAAATTTTCATTGTTATTTCATGTGTTTGTAGCACGCCAAAATGTTCATCTATATTTAAAAAAAACGAGAAAATATAATGCCAATTGTATTGACAAATAGATAAATAACAACAAATAAATGTAACAATAATATTTTCTTTGCAAAAGTACAAGACTGTCATTGTCTATCTGATTTAGAAATGCACGCAGGCGTATACTCAGTTATCTTACCGTTTTATTTCTAGAAAAAAAAGGCATTTTCTTTCGGGTAAACATAAATAATCGAAAAAAGTTTGTTCATTTTTTTTTTGACAATATATATACTGTGATAAAAAAATTCAGCTACATATAAATATAAATAAAATATTTTTAAAAAATGCCTTTTACCAAATAAATAAATTCCCGATAAAATACAAACAAAAAATTCATTAAAAAACTTATTTCTTTTTATTAAAAAAATTTGTTTATTTCAAATAAATCAAATTTTTATTTTCTCTATTTATTTCATTGAACAAAATTTGACAAATTAATTTCACACGAAAAAAAAAGGTGTCTATCAAACACACTGATCGCAATGATTGAGTTTTTATTTACCAAATTTTTTTTATCATAAAATTCAATAGTTTTTTCAATGTTTTATTCTACCAAAAGTTAAACAAATATTTTAAAATAGAGATAAAAATAAAAAATGATTATATAATGAAAAAAAAAATGAAAAAAAGATGACTAAGTGTCAGGTCACGAACTTTTTTCTACGTGACTAAAAAGAATATTTCTCATCTCAGGTCAACAGTGTACGAAATAAGTTTGTTGCATTTTTTTTGCTGATTAGTGTCATTATTCTAATAAATAATTATACATTTGTGTTTGTATATTTATGTAAAATTGCTTTTTAAAATTCTATTTGTATAAAAAATTTCATCAAAGTGCTTTTATTCACGTAATATTTATTTTCGAATAAAAAATTGCTTTGTTTATTTTAGTTACAAGTAACTGATATTATTAGCTGATACTATTTTACATGAAATAATTTACATAATGTGATTGATAATAAAAAAGTGGCCAACACTTGAAAGTAATACAGTTAATACACTCTAAACTACGAATAAAATTGTGATCATCATTTCCATTGGCTGGAAATAATTTAAATTTCAGAATAACATTGACATCACACTTTTTTTTTTTTTTTTTTACTCGAAGCACGTTGAAATTGAAGATAAAAATGAGTTGACTGATAATGAGCTCCCGAAATTGGCTTTCAAGTTGTGAAACGTGTTCAATTTGGGTGATTTTTTCTTTTTATTTTTTTTTTTTTGCAAACAATAGAGAAGAAAGAAAACTTGACGTGGAAAAATTTTGACAAAAGTTTAACTGAGACATGTCAAAGTGGAACGTTGTATTATGAGTTTTTCTATAACCATGAAGACACGAAATTAAAGCAAAAGAAAATTAATATTCTGGGAAATATTTGAATTGTACTATAAAGACATTTAATTGTTATTAATTTCTGTAAATATAAAACTAATATTAAAAAAATAAAAGATGAAAAAGAAAACAAGAAAGTAAGGGTACGTCTTATGCACGAATCTGACTCTGGGCTCATAGCTCTCGACTCGATAAAAAAAAATTCAATTGGGAAATTATAATACAGATAATATTTAGAGGCTTTACGTTTACGCAGAAAGAATGACATTTGTTCTAATTTAAGTGAAAAAAAATCCATGCCTGTATTGACAGAAAAGAATAAAAATAAATTGAAAATACGATAATACTAAATTTATGCAGACAATATTTTTGCAATGGTGTGGTTTTATCTCTCGTGTTTAGCTATATATCGACAAAAAAGTTTAAGAAAAAAAATATAAAAGTCGTTAACGACGGAAACTGGAACGGAAATCGATGCTGAACGTTGGCATGACTTCAATTTTTAATATGAAAAATATAAAATTGATTATTTTCATTTTATTATTTTAAGTACTGAGAATACTCGATGCAAATTAAATTGATATTGATTTCTTTTATTTTATTCCATTTATTATTGTATTTTAAAATTTTTAATATTTCTTTTTCACCGAATCAATAAACGTCACTGGGGAATATAAATATTAACGACGTCAAAAAATAAAATGTTTTTTCTTTCAACAATTTATTTCGTTGATAATATTACTAACAAGATGGATTGATGATTCAAATTAATTAATGTCATATGAAAG
>JAPYYR010001126.1:0-17983 GCA_030523065.1 Aphidius colemani | reverse complement strand
TTAAAAAATTTTTGGAGGTTAAAAAAAAAATTTTGTAAAAAAAATATTGAAGGTGATTTTTTTACTCTTTTTTTTTTTTTTTAATTTTTTGTATGTTAAAGTTTGGTGGTGTTTCTTAGTCAGGTAGGTGGTTTACAGTGATGAATAAAATAGCATTATCTAGTGATCGGAATACTCTCGGTTCACATAATCTTTACGATGAACAAAAAAATAATGTGAATGAATAAAATAATTTTGTTCTACAATTGCTTATTCGTAAATTCATTTCAAGAACCCAAAAAAAAAAAAAAAAACCGAAGCAATCTAATTTTTTGCTAAACCAAGAAATGTTAAGTCGTCTCCACTTAAAAAAGAAATAAACATCATTTTTTTTTTTTTTTTTGGTCAATTCAACTCGTTTTGTTTTTGTTTTTGTTTTTTTTTTTTTGTTTCATTTAATTGACAATTTGTTAAACTTTATAAAGTGCAGTTTATAAAAAAAAAATTAATAACAATAACATTTTGTGTTTAGTAGATAAAGTCCACCATCGTCGTGATCGAGTCTACTATTATGGAAGAAGATGAAACAGAAGTTACAAATGCGGATACTTGGAATAAGTTTGACGACGTTAAATCATCAAATTTGCAATTAAATAATGTTGATAAAAAAATAGAAAATGCAGAAGAGTCACTATCCCAAGATTCTTGGGATGATGAATCATTTGATGAAAATGAAGAGTTTCATGATGATAATGATGACGATGAAGATCAAGAACAGTATGATGAAGATGAAGAAGAAATTAAAAGTTCAACATACAAATTGAAAAGTTTTAAAAATGATATATTAATAAATGATAATGATAAAGAACCAGAAAAAATAAATATATCTGTATATCCAGCAATGGAAAAAAAAGAAATCATTATAAATAAAACGCCAGCTGGGAAGTTAATTGATAATAATCAAAAATTAGTAATACGTAATTTTAAAAGTAGTAAAATAAAAAGCCAATCACAATATCATAATTCAAATTCATTAACTATTGATGTTCAAAAAAATGTTTGTTTAAGATGTAAAAAATCAAAACAAACAATGGTGAATAGTGAAATGAAAAATAATACAAATATTTGTCATTGTAAATATACAATAAAAACAAAGAATAATCATAGTAAAATAAATAATAGACCAAGTACATCATTACAAAATTTATCAGTAAATGATAAACTAAAAAATATTGCTAATAAATTTAAAATAAGCCGTAAAGTATATAAATGTGCAACATGTGAAACATATTTTGAAAATTGGAATTTGTTTATTCATATGAGAGAGATACATAATCGTCACATTTGTTTATTTTGTTTGGGTTTATTTGGTGCTGCTGATAGATTATCACAACATCTTGAAAAACAACATCGTATAACAGGTGTTAACTATGATTCAGTTGATGATTTTTATCATTCATTTATTGGCTCGTGTTACCTAATATGTTGTTCATGTGAAAAAATTTTTACTGAATCAGATAATTTTTATAACCATTATTGTCAAATTCAAACAAATGATAATGATAAATTAGTTATCAATCCCGTAAATATTGTAAAATATAATAAAAATAATCAATTAACAGCAATTAATAATAATAACTTTAATATTAAAAAGAAAATTAAAACTAAGAATCGTATTAGTAATCATGATAAAAAATTATTATCATTGTATAAACGTAACGTAACAAATGATGATAGAAAAGTTAATAACATTACTAATAATAATATTAATTCAGATAATAATAATATTATCAATAATGTGCCAACTGATGATAATACTCTCAATTTAAATAATACAAATGATAATAATACATTTATCAAAAAACAGAATAATTCAATTAATGACATTAAAGAATCCATTAAAGATGACAAAAAAAATTGTAACAATGATAATTTATCAGAGGATACTGTTGCTGAGACAATATTTCAAGTATCAAAATGTTTTGATGAAAATAATGACACAGCAATTGAGAAACAGTCAAGTCCGATATTGTCTGATACATTTGATAATAATAAAAAGATTATAATTAATAATCATAATAATGAAAAAACTGTTAACGCAGTTGATAATGAGTATGACAGTGTTACTGAAACAATAATGCGTGTATCAAAATGTATTAATGATGATGATGATGCAACTGATAATGGTGAAAGTATGAATAAATCATCAGATAGCCATCAAGATAACAATAAAAAACAATTATCTGATCATGAGGACAGCAACGAAATGAGTAAATTATCTGAATTTTCAAAAAACAATGAATCAAATATTTGGAAACATGATACGAATCATTTATCGTCATCATCATCATCGAGTAACTCATCTTCATCAGCAGATGAAAATTATGATGAAGATGATGATGATGATGATGATAATAATGAATCGAATAAAAATAAATCTGTAGCATCAGTGTCCAGTGTTAATACAAATGACAGAAGATTGGTTATCAAAATATGCACTAATAAAAACTCAAGTTTTCATGTATCAGCTACATCAAATGGTATAAATATACCATCTGAGTCTGATGAAAAAAATAATTTAGATTGTGATAATAATGATAATAAACCATCAAATGAAAAACTAAAATCATCATCACCGATACAAGAACAAAAACAACAACAACACCAGCCAGAATCATCACCAGTAAGATCATCACTAGATACATCAACTGAATCACCAACAAAAAATAATGATAATCAATTAAATCAACAAATTAATTATGAAACCAAAGAGAAAGCAGAAGAACCAGTAATTGAACCTCTATCATTTCTTCCAACAACTGGTGAAAATAATGATATTAATAACGATGAAATGATGATTGATGATAAAAATCATGATAATAATGATAATAATACAGTTATATCAATTGATAATGGTATAAAATTGGTATCTGATGATATGCCATCACTCGATATTGACGTTGTTGCAACACTTGATGCAACAGATATTGTTGATTTATTACGTAGTTGTATAAAGGCAGCATGTTCAATATGTATTTATTGTAATCATGCCAGGCAAATTGCTGTTGATGGCAAACAATTAGCTTTACATATGCTTGCTGAGCATAATTTTCAACCTCAACATCCTGCAATAATTATTGAAAAATATCAATTTATTCAACGAGTTAAAAAATCACTTGATGAATTATCAAATCATTATATTAATCTTGAAACTTATGATTCAAAAATTGGTACATATAATATAACAAAAACACGTAGATATGAATGTTTTTATTGTCGTATTACATCATTAAATCATAAAGATGTTTATCAACATAATCGTAAAATACATCAAAAAATGATAATAATATGTATAATGTGTAAATTATCATTTTATAGTTACAGTGAATTATTATGTCATCTTTGTCCTGGTACTGATAAAACAAATTCATCAATGAGTGTTAATCAATTTACTCAGATACCATCATTATCACATTCATTAAATGATATTAAATATCGTTGTTGTAATTGTTCATCAATGGATATATTACCATCAGCATTTCGTTTAATGGTACATTTACGAAGAGCACATCATACATGTGACATATGTCTTGAAACAACAACAAATCAACATAAATTATCAAATCATATTATGAAACATAAAATAATACATCCATGTTTTAGATGTGGTATATCATATAGAAATAAACCTGATTTTAAAAATCATCTTTATTGGAAACATGGTACTGAATCAGTTGATTGTAAAAAATGTTTACAAAAAAAATGGCCACATATTTATCACTTTTGTACACCACCAAATGAGTTTACATGTGATGAATGTAATATTATATTTAAAAAAGCTGTTGCATTAAAAGTACATAAACGTATACATACTAACCATGAACCATATGAGTGTAATATTTGTTTTCAAAAATTTATATCTAAAAAAGCACTTGGAAGACATGATATTGGAATTCATAATCCACCAGAAATATTACCACCACTTGTTATTCCAATTTCTTGTAATAATGGTAATAATAATAATAATAATAACAATAATACTATATCAAATGAAATTAGTGATAATGATAAACCAGAGACAATGAATGTTGATAATGATAGTTTTGATAATAGTAAAAATAAACATTTAAAAACATCTGAACAACAGCAATCAAAACAAATTAATGATAATAATGAAATTATTGTTAAAAAATCAGATGAACATGTTAAAAAAGTTATTGATGTATATGATTTACCACCACTTAATTTATCGTCTGACTCAGACTCTGATACTGATAATGAAATGATTAATAAAAAAAATATTGATATTGTTATTAGTGTATCTGATAATAAATTAAATGATGATAATAAAAATAATAAAGATGAAGAAATGAATAAATCAAATGATGATAATAAAAATAATGAAGATGGAGAAATTAATAAATTAAATGATGATGATAATACTAATACTGATGATCAACAAGTTACAATTATGAATGGTATATGGAATAATTTTAAATCATACAGATTAAGTTTGGGAACAGAAGATTTTGATTTAGATGCTGAAAATAAAATTGAAGAAGAAAAAAAAAGATTGGAATTGATTGATATTATTATTGATGATCATGATTATTGTATTGTTTATTCTGATTCATCAAAAATTGATAATTCAATTGAGAATAATGATGCTGAAAAGAAAATTGTTGAAAAAAATGAAGAAAAAATTGTTGATGAAAATGAAACAAAAAATATTGATGAAAAGGCAGTCGTAAATACTGAAATAATCGAAGAAACAAAAACACAACTACCTGACATTGAGAATAAACCAGCTGAAAATACAACTGAAAATGAAAAGAAAGAAACAAAATCACCTAAAAAGAAAAATAAAGAAAAAACTGATGGTTCCTCGTCATCGAGTGATTCTGGTTCAACTTGTTGTTCTAGTGATAATTGTAGTTGTACAACATCATCAAGTGATTCATCATCTAGCTCTAGCTCCAGTTCTGACTCAGAATCTTCTAATAAAAAAAAAAATAAAACAATCAAACAAAATAATATCAAAGAAAGTTATGATGGTGAAAATATGGCTATTGATGAAACAAATAAAACAAATAAAATAAACCAAGATATACCACCAAAAATTCCATCACCAATACCAGATTCGAATGAAGAAAATCAAAAAAGAATAATAGATGCAAAATTAATTCTTCGTCACTCAGATTTAGATACAACAGAAACTGAAACGGATGAAGATTTTTATGATGAACATCCGCAAAAATTAGCGCTACAATTATTAGAAGAAAAGCGAAATCAACTTCTTGCATCAGTACCACAATCAGAAGAGCCGATAAAACCCTTGCAAAATGGTACAACTGATGATACACAAAAACTAAATTCAAGTCCTAAGAAAAAAACAAGAGGTAGAAAGAGAAAAAAAGGAACTAGAGATAGTCGTCTAGCTAGAGGAGCTCCAAAAGGACCACGTGGACGTAAAGCCAAATTGTCAGATTGTCAAATAAATCCAACACAACATCATCAACATTTTCAACAGCATCAACAACAGCAACAACAGCAACAGCTGCAACATCAATTACAACTACAAATGTCAAAAACAATTGATTCATTTAAATTAAACATTCCGAATAGTAAGGCATACAGAGCTAAACAAAAAATAAGATTTTCATTGCCCAATAATACAAATTATTCAACACCATCACCATCATCAACACCAGCTTATGATAATTATGCAATAAATAATTCTTATCAAACAACACCACAACAAAATCATTCATATTCTGGTAGTGAAAGTGAAACAAAAAGATCATCAAAAAGACGTAGAAAACCAAAAAGATTTTACGATGATTCGAGTGATGAAGAGGCACATTTACATGAGAAATTATTGAAATTTCGTCGTACTGATCCACCACCACTACCACCACCATTGCCTCCATCATTTCCACTGGAGTTCAATCATACATATCCAGCACTATCGCCTCAACATAACACAATTCAACAAGTACCGTCACTAAAATTACAACCATCAACATTACCGCCACCACCACCAACACTACCATTACCACTATTATCACCGCCAACAGAACAAGAACCACCATCACCACCACTACTACCGCCATCAACAGCACTACCATCATCATCATCACCACCACCACCACCACCATCACAACCACTACTACCTACTTCACTATCACTACCACCATCAACGCCACCATTAACACTTAAAGTACGACCTATAAGGATAAAACATCAATTAGGCGGTGAACCAATGATCATGAAGAAAAAATCATTAAATATACAAGATAATAATAGTGAAGAAGTTGATAATTTACATGTTGGTTCAGTTAGTGATTCAGATGATGCAAATGATTCATCAAGTGATTCAAATACATCAGATAGTTATAGTAAAATGCAAATTGATGAAACACCAATGATAGAATCACCAATACCAGTTGATAATTTTAGTGTTTCTGGACCAACATCTGGAGCTAAATTATACTGTTATTGTCGTTGTCCATATGATGAAGTATCTGAAATGATTGCGTGTGATTCAAAAAATTGTAAAATTGAATGGTTTCATTTTGACTGTGTTAAAATTAAAGTACCGCCAAAGGGTAATTGGTTTTGTCCAAATTGTAAAAAAACAGACCCAAATGCAACACAATGACTGATATCTCATTTGAACAATTAAAAAATAATAATTGATAGACAAAAAGAAAAATGGATAAAAAATAAAAATTTATAATAGTCATTTATTTATTTTTCAATTTTATTTATTTTTAAAATTATTACGAAATGAAATTTAAGATAAATAGACATGAGTATATTCAAACAATTTAAAAAATAGTTTATTTCCATGTTTTTTTTTATATTCCATTATAAAGCTTAAAAAAAAAGTTTATTAGTAAAGTTTTTTTTTTTTCTCCTAAATTTTGTCATTTTTTTTATAATGCATTCAGTTGAACTTTTCCATGTTAGTAAAAAAAAAAAACCCGTACATTATACATATTCATTTATATATAATTTTAATTATATATATATATTTTTCAATTCTTAAGCGAATATCTGTAAATACGTGTATATAATAACTATGTCCGATTAAAAAAAAAAATAAAAAAAAAATCTAGTTTTAAATTTTTGTTTAAAATTTGACGAGTCTTACAGTTTTTGAATAGAAGAAAAAAAAATGTATAAATAAAAGAATAGTGGTAAAAATAACAGAAAAAACAAAAAACGTGAATCTAAGTTTATTTGTTTTTACTCATTTTAATATTGAATTTCAAGAAGTTTTTAGTGTTAAGCTATCATTATTTTTTAACTATTCAGAATAGTTTTTTCATTGTTTTTTTGTAATTTTCTTCGATGGACTTGCAATTAGGTGTATTATAAGAATTGCCGCTTCACCACTGCTGGTCAGTGTATCTTATTCCTTTATAATTTTTTTTTTTTTTTTATTTTCAATAAGAAAATTTTTACGTCGTAAAAACTAAAAAATTACTAAACTAAAAAAAAAATGATAATTTACAAATAATAAATATCAATATACTTACTACATTGCACAAATTTGAAATAAAAATTCTTTTAAAATTGCATTTTTTTTCTATTATAATGAAAGATTAAAAATTAATTAATAATATAAAAAATGTTTTTTATACACAACGGTGACTCGAGAATAAAAAAAAATTATATGATAGTAGAATTTTAATTTCAAATGTCAAGTATAATTATTACTGTACATGTTTAAACTCAACAAAAAGAAACAAAAAAAAAAAAATAACGATGCATTCTCAATTTTTTTATTTTTGCAATCATTTTAAATATATTTCCAAAAAAAAAAAAAACAATATAAAAATACATTATCATATTCCAATATATGGAGATGAAAAAATGATTATTATCGATCAATTGCAAACTTGTAATACCATTTTTAGGAAAGTTCAAAAAAAATTGATTCCATCATTTTTCTTTTTAACTACAACAGCTTTGAGGTGTTGGATCCATTCCAGACCTTTTAGTGATGAATACTCGAGTAAATTCTTCAGCACTTGTTGGATGAATACCTACAGTTTGCTTTAAAAGTGGGAATGTTATTTTGCACCTACAAAAAAAATTTTAAAATAAAATTTAAATTCTTTCAAAGATAAAATAGTTTGAGTGATATACATATAAAATTTTTTTTAAAATAATAATCTTACTTGATAGCAGCAGCAAAACCTTGGATAACTTCTCCAGCATGTGGACCAATAAAATGCATACCAAGAATTCTTTGATCATTAGCACGCAATGCCACAACTTTAACATAACAATGTGACATATTTTTTTGAGGAATGAAAAATTCAGTTGGCTTATAAAAAGCATGATATATTTCAATATTATCTTCTCCGTATGTCTTAATTGCATCCTCTTCACTAAGGCCGACACAACCATATTCAAGTGGACTAAACACTGTAGTTGCAACATTTGTGTAATCCATCGTTTCCAGTGAATTACCATAAAGTCTCCTTGCAAGTAATTTACCAGCATGAATTGCAACTGGAGTTAACTCTGGTCGTTTCTGTAGAAAATTAATTTCATAAATTGAATTTTACTTTGTTTAATCTATCGTTATTTTAATTGATTTAATATTAGTTATTTGAAAATTTAAGTTTAGTTTTATAATTGACTGTTTAGTTATCAAGAAAATAACCCACACTTTAGTTTTTTAAAAACAATTATAAAAAAAAAAAAAAAGTACACTCATTTTATTAAAAAATATAAAAGTTGAAATTTAAAAATTTTAGTAGGATTAACTGCTTTTAAACATAGAGAAAATAATTTTCCAATTCTTACATGAAGAACATCACCAACAGCATAAATATTTGAAACATTTGTTTTTTCATTATCAGCAGCAATTTTTAAAGTTTCAGGAACAACTTCAACACCAGCATTGTCAAGTTTAAGATCGGGTGTTAATGCTTCTCTTCCAATTGCAAACAAAACTGTATCGTAAATATCTTCATGTACTTGTCCATCCTGTAATTAAAAAAAAAAAAAAAAAAACAATTTGAATAGACTATTTATTAATTTTAATGTACTGAAATCAATTACCTTGTCAACCCAGTGAACAAGAAGACGTCCATCTTCTTGTTTTTTTATAGCTTTTGGTTTAGCCTGATAGACAAAATTAACACCACGCTGTGACATTTCCTCAGCAACAAGATTAACCATTTGTTGATCAAAACTACGAAGAATCATTGATCGTACCATTAATGTTGTTTTGAAACCAAGACCATTTAAAAAACCAGCACATTCAAGACCAATATAACCACCACCAACAACAAGTGTTTTTCCTGGTGCATTTTTCAAGCTAAATAAATCATCACTAGTGATACCATGCTCAATTGCACCAGGAATATCTGGATATCTTGGACGACACCCAACAGCAATAATTACTTTATCAGCAGTGACAATTTTTTCTTCACCATTCTTCATAAGACCAGCAATAGTATGAGCATCTTTAAAGTATCCATTTGCATTGATATATTCAACTTTTTTATTTCTCAATTCAACACGTGTTACCCAGTTAACTGATTTAACATGATTTTGTACAGCAGTACGTAAACTTTCCCAATTATTTTTAATGGTTTCTGGTTCTGGTATTTGCCAGCCAAATGCTGTTGCTTCATGAATAGCCTCACCCAATAAAGCGGCTTGATGCATCAATTTTTTTGGTATACATCCAACATTTACACATGTACCACCAAGACCCCATTTTGTACCTTGTGGTGATGGTTTTACATAGTCAAATACAGCTACTTTTGCACCTAGTTCAACGGCTTCTTTGGCTGCTGCCAAACCACCTGAACCACCTCCAATAACCACCAGATCATATTGATACTTAGCATCAGCTGAAATTAATTTAATAATTAAGTTTATTGTTTTTTTCAATTAATTTTATAAATGTTTATTTTAAACAAAAAAAAAATAAAGTTTATAGGTTATAATCGAATTGCTTTGTCATCATCATTTGACTTTTTAATTATTTTAAATAATAATTAATTTTTTAATTTGATGACATAAATATTTTTTAATTATTGATATTAAAATATTGATATTAAAGTTTTATAAAAACTCACTGCATAAACAAGCAACAAATGTTTTATTAGCTGTCATCAGTGTTTTGTTTGGTCTAATAAAAATATTATATTTATTATCAAATAATTTAAATTTTCGTGTTCCAATACTCCTAAATGATGCAAGGCGACATGTCATAAACGTTAAAGTCGCCATGAAACACTCTTATGTTTAGAATTTCTATTATTGTTATTTACAATTTAATTTTCGTTTTTTTCCATCTACTTATATGAAATTGGATTTTACAATGAAAGTTATATTTTTATTTTTGCGCGTATAATTGTTGAGACTTAATAAAAGTATACGTGATAATAACGTCACGTAAATTTCTTGATATCATTTAAGAGTGTCCGTGGATCGATATTTTTTTTTTATATACTGTGACTATAGTTGCTTATAAGCAATATCTGACATCACAAATTCACGAGTCTCATAAGTGTGTGTTTTGGGATCTTGTAGATATATTTTAATAACTTATCAATAATTAAAACTTCTAAAAATAAAAAATATAAGTTGGAAAAAATTTAATAACAAAAACATGAAATCAATTTTAATCACTGGATGTAATCGAGGTCTTGGCTTGGGTTTGGTTCAACGCCTGACACAAATTAAAAATCCACCAGAAAATATATTTGCAACTTGCCGTGATGTCACCAAAGCCCAAGTAAAGTATAATATTCTTAATTAAAATAAATAAAAAAAAAAATAAATAAATGAAAAAAATTGAATCCAACTGGTTATACGGAAACTGTTTGAAATATTGTCCTATATTTTTTTCTTTTTTTCATAATTATATAACAATAATAAAGGTTTATTGACAATTTAGTGACAAATGAAAGTTGAATCTCACTCACCGATTGGTGCCATGTTGTTTCTTGATCAACTGTCGGATTTCGACTGGCCCAAACATACGCCTTGTTCCGGTTTTTCTCCTTGAAAAAAAAAGAGAAGACAGATATTCCAAATGATTCAGACACTAATACAATAGTCGGTTTTAATCGATCTCACAAATACGTGTCAATAAATCTTGCAATGTCATCATTGTTTTTTTTTTCCTGCTTAAATAACAATAATAATAATAAATGTAATAATTTATTTCTTAATCCAGCTACTAGTAATTCTGGAAAATATTTTCTAGAAAACTTCCGGAAATTTACCAATTAATTGATGTCCTTGTTTTGATGATGAATTATTTATCACACTGTTACTTGTTACGGTTCAATGCAGTTTAATGTGTAATAATGAGAATTGTGTTTTTTTTTTTTTTTCTAATTTATTTAGAAACTCAAGGAAATTGCCCAACAGTGTAACAACGTTCACATTATTGAATTCGGTAAAAAATTTAATGATTTATTATTTGAATAAAAAAAAAAATATTGGTAAATTATAAATACTGATGATTATTATTTTACAGAATTGACGGATACAAAAAATTATGGAAAACTTGTTGAAACTGTTGCGGATAAACTTGGTGACGGCAAACTCAATGTTTTGTTCAATAATGCTGGAATATCAACAAAATTTGCAAGAATTGGTAGTGTCAAGGCTGAACAATTGACAGAGTGTTATTTTATAAACACTGTTGTGCCAATTATGTTGACTAAGGCATTTCTTCCGCTTTTAAAAAAAGCTGCTTTAGAAAAAAAAGAATTTGGAATCGATAGAGCTGCTGTTATTCATATAAGCTCGATACTTGGCAGTATTTCTGAAAATAAAACTGGTGGTTTTTATCCGTATGCCTGTAGCAAAGTAAATTTATAATTCTTTATAAATTATTTAGTTAAATTATGTGATTAATATGTTATTGTGATTTTTTAAACTTTTATTTTTAGTCGGCGTTAAATGCAGCAACAAAATCAATGAGTATTGATTTGGAGAGTGATGGTATTTTGGTGGCTTGTCTTCATCCAGGATGGGTTAAAACTGATATGGGTGGTAACAATGCACCTCTTGATGTTGATACCAGTGTTCGTGATATAATTAAAACTCTGCAATCATTGAAGAAAGAGCACAGTGGTTGCTTTTTACAGCATGATGGAGCAAAATTGCCTTGGTGATTCATCAAAATAATTACGATAATTTTTTTTTTTTTTTTTTACAAAATCCTTATAATCCTTATAAAGATAAATTTTAAAAAAGTAAAACAATCATTGTGACTTTTTTTTTCAATAAATATGTAAAAATGATTATAAAAATAAGTAAAATAAAAATATATTTTACAGAGTTTTTCATCATTTTTAAAAATTAAATTTGATTAGAATTACAAACCTATGCGTAATTTGAATATAAAGTAAGTATATGTGGTTAAAATAATCAAAACTTAGTAACATTGCAACCAACAATTGAATTATTCATCAAAATTATTTGAACTAGAGATCTTGGTTAATTCTAATTACAATATCCAGTTTTTCCCTAAATTCGTGAGTTATTAAAATTCATGAATTCACTTTGGTATTTTATTTTAAATAAATGATACCACTATAACGTAAATTACTAAATACTAAAACCATCATAATCATCATTCATCCTTCATGAATCATGATTAATTACGTAAATACAAGTTGAAAAAATGAGATAATAAAATTCCACGCAAACTTTGACGCATGCGCCAATGATTCTCGTGATCTGGCATAAAAAATATACCCAACAGTCAATCACAGTCAATACTTATCTAGTATACGCATAAGTATATACTTATATGCATATATATATCTATAAATATATCAGTTATTATTAAATTATTCAGCACAATTGAGTATACATTATACTTACGTATTTTGTATTTTTGTTGTAATTGGTTGTACTAAAGTAAAAAGTAAAAACAGAAATAATGAAATCTATATTGATAACAGGTTGTAACAGAGGTCTGGGCTTAGGTCTTGTCCAACAATTAGTTAATTTGCCAAGCCCACCAGAACAAATATTTGCAACTTGCCGGGATATTTCAAAAGCAACTGTAATTTACAAAAATTATATTAATATATTTTAAGTAGTTAGATTATTAATGAATGCAATTTTTTTCTATCTAGAAACTCAAGGAGATAGCTGATAAGAATAAAAATGTCCACGTCATCGAGATTGGTAATTGAAATAAAACTTACGACGACAATGTAAAATTTAAAAAAAAAAAAAAAAACAAACTACGATTGATTTTATTTTTAGATTTAAAAGATACAACGAGATTTGGTGAAATTGTTGCCAAAGTTGAAGAAAAAGTTGGTGATGATGGATTAAATGTGTTATTTAATAATGCTGCAATTGCAATATCGACAACTATTGAAGATGTTGAAGTAAATACCATGGCAGAGGTCTATCTTGTCAACACAATTATCCCGGTTATGCTGACGAAAGCATTTATTCCTCTTCTAAAAAAAGCTGCTAAAAAAAAAAATGAATTTGGAATTGATCGTGCAGCAATTATTAATATGAGTTCTTTAGTTGCAAGTATCACTGAAAATACCATGGGAGAAAAATATGCATATCGTTGCAGCAAAGTAAGACATTAATTTACCGACTAAAAAAATTGAGGTATTTCGTAAAAGCAAAGAGAAACAAAATGAAAAAAAACTCTATTTTAGTTTACTAATAAAATAAATTTAATTGCATCAACCCTTATTTGTCATTCGATAAGACAAAAAGTTAATTTTGGTAATATTTTTTTCTCTACAATTCAGCACTTAATTATCCCTAAAATAATACAAATACATAAAAATTTGTTTCAAGCAGCTATGTTGGAATTCATATCATATCTTTGGAATGACATCTAAATAAAAAATTTGAAAAATGCTAATGAACTTTAATATTTTTCAGACTGCTATTAATGCAGCAACAAAATCAATGAGCATCGACTTGAAAAAATATGGAATTATGGCAATAGCCATGGATCCTGGCTGGGTTCAAACCGATATGGGAGGATCAAATGCAAAAATTGATGTTGAAACAAGTACATCAAACATAATCAACGTACTTCAATCACTTGAAGAAAAACATTCTGGCCAATACATTCAATATTCTGGTAAAATATTACCTTGGTAAACATAATTTTATTTTTATACAGAATACATTCACTTAAATTTTCTATCTATAAATAAAATATTTGTTTCTCATTTCACATATATTTTTTTTTTTTTCAACAAAAAAAGTTAAAATTTTTAATTCTATTTTTGTTTTTGAATGTCAATTGATAATAACTATGTACTACTATAAAAAAATTAATCTTTAAATTTATTCGAGTAAAATTAAATTGTTATGTTTATATGATTATCTGGTTTTATAATTCGGCAATTATATTATATTATTCAGTCAGTCTTAAGTACTTTTGGTGTTGGTTCACTGTTCTGTGAATTTGAATCCTCAGAAAAATTTAAATGAGTTGAAAAATCAGTTATTCCTTGTGAATCACTGACTGTTGAAAAACCTGTAACAATATTGTTTGTTGAATAAAATTATATTTTGAAACATCATTAATGTGTCAAACTTCATTTTTATTGTTATACTATGTACAAAATTTGTTATAGAATATTTATTATTGATGTTTTTATTGTGTTTCATTTGTTAGTGTTTTGTTTTTTGTTAATAAATTAAACAGTATCTTACATGTATTTGAGTCTTCAGTGAGACCAAAATTTGAATTCGTGTTATCAACACCCTTTCTTGGAACACCGTTTTCTTTATTGTCCCCAATTAATTTACCTTTTTTTTTCTGTTGAGCAAGAATAAAATTTTTGATAATCTGTGCTATTTTGAAAGCCGTAGATAAAAATTTGAACAATTGTAAATAAACAAACCTGTTCTAAAGTTGATATAGGCACCCATTTGTAAATTTTCATTGTTGTTTCACCAATAGTGACCCATTTTTTTTCCCTGAAAAAAAAATTGTAAATAAATATATTAGAATGCAAATGAGTCAGATGGTAATAAAACTATTCTGAACAAACAGAAAACTCAATAATTAATACATAAAAAATGGTTAATTACCAATGTCGAACTTTGTCGACAACTTGCATGACACGTTTAATATCGTCTTTCGCACGACTCCGTGTCTCAGCTCTGACCGACCGCGCCATCATGTTATATCTTATTTATTTATAATTGTCAACCGATAATAATCAAAGACACTACTGACTAGCCAACCATACAATCAATTTTTTATTTATTTTACGGGATTTGTGTATTACAGTGTATTATTTTTTTTCTCTAATCAAAAGAAGTATTAAATATAAGATGGCGATTGTAGACAGAGTTGCCAACCCGGGACTGCCCTGAACCAGAGTTGCCAGATGATCTGGCGGGTAAAAGGCCACGGTGTGGCGCTGAAAAAGCCATTAGGGGCCATCTTGGATTTTATAGAGGGCCAAAAAAAGAGCCAAATTTAAATGACTAAAAAACCAACGATAAAAAGTTTTTGCACACCAACAATGTTTTTTTAATCAATAAATGTAGATTTTTTACATAAAAATCTAAACTTTTTAAATAGAAACATGACAGCTACAATAAATCTAGTGGAAATCTATTTCTAAGCCGCTAGTTTTTTTTGCTACTAAACGGAAAACGATAAATGGCCCCCAAGGGCTATTCGGAAAAAATGGGAGCCAGAAAGCATGTCATGAAATTATGGGTGCATTCGTTTAATAAAAAATTCTTTTTCCTTTTCCACTTTCGCCCTGTAATACCGACTATACACTAGAAACAGAAAAAACGACAAAAATGATAAAATTCTCTATGTAATTTCAAAGACTTGCCTTATAACATTTTACATTGTTATGTCTTAATTTGACAGTAACAAACAATAAAAAACAGAAACAAACATAAACAAAATTAACATTGTAGCAATTAATGCTTTAACATGTATTGTTATAAAAAAAATGTCATGTGTCAGAGCTACCACGACAAAAAACAGCTTTTTCCTATAAAATTTGGCCGGTGTTACAGTGCGAAAGTGGAAAAGGAAAAAGAATTTTTTATTCAACGAATGCACCCCATTGCACTTTATTTGAACGAGAACAGAGAAAGTGATAATGTATCACATAAATCTTACTATGGGCCGGTTTTTTGTCCTCAATTATAGTTAACTAAGTATTAAAAAACTTAACTGAGCATTAACTAACTAAGAATTAATCTTATACCAGTCAGGTAAACTTATGTCAAAATTTCAAACTAGATGTCAGGTTGTAGAGATTCTTAACAAAATCAAAATATATATATAATATCTATCATGAATAATAGACATGTAAATAATGACATGTAAAATTGTAAAAATTACAAATTAAATTACAAATTTTATTGAAGTAGTTGAATTGTTTCACAACCTTCACCAATAATTAAACCAACTTTCAGAAAAAAAAAAAAAAAAGAATTATTAATATTTTTAAATAAGCTTGTTTTGAGTTTCCCTCAAATCCTTAAGACCAAATTTTATGAAGTGGTCTCCAACCCGCTCTCATTTTATATAGATATGTATTGTTAAAAAACTTTCTACAACTAGCACATAATTTTTATAAGTGTCAAATATAATTTAATAAATTATTGAGGATCGCAATTTGGCATTAAAAAAAAAAAAAAAATTATTTCAGTTCGTTTCTTTGTTTTGGTGGCAGTTCCCAATTTTGCCGCTAGATAGCGACGTTTTATACTAATGGAAAAAACTAAGGATACTCATTCCAAACACTGATTTTAAATATGAATGAAAAAAATTAATGAGACAAGAATTTGACAACTGGTGTTTAAAATCTAGCAATTTAAAAGACATAGAGTATTTTAAATTATATTTAAAAAAATGTGTGCAGTCAAGGTTTTAAAAATTTAAATTTAAAAGAAGATCAATTGTATCAATTAACAGAATGAAAAGTGGACATAACTCAACTTATTCAAGTTTAAATAACATCAAAATTAGAAATGATTCCATGTGTGAATGTGGGGTTTCGAATGAAACCTTGAACCACATATTTTTCCAATGCAATAAATACCACAATCAAAGAAAATTTTTAATTAAAAATTTATTAAAAAATGGCAAATATCCTCCTTATAATATAGAATCAATATTGTATCAACAAAATAAATGTATTATTACTATGTCTATAATTAATAAGTGTTATAATATGTCCAATAAATATTTTAATATAAATATTAAAAATTAAGTGTTTAAAAAAAGTTAAATTGAATTAAATGAAAGTTAAAAAATCTAGTTTACAAAAAAAAAAAAAAAAAATTAAATATAATTGCAAAACTTAATTTAAAAATAAGTTCATTATATAAGGAAAAAAAAAATTTTTTGATAGAATAAATTGTATCATGTTGACTTTAATATAAAATATTATTAAATATAGGTTAGAAAAAAAATATATATGTATGTTAAAACTATGTATACTTGAGATTGAGTGATAATGATGACACAAAACATTAATATTTCCCAGACAAACTCATAAGAAAATTTTTCGAAGCATAGTCACAATAGTATTCAGAAAATTACTCCTTTATTATTTATTGATTTAATTCTATGTGCCCATCAATTAATTTCTTATTTATTATAAAAAAAAAAAAAACAGTTTTGACAGTTGTGTATAGTGGTGCGGAGATAAAAATCATTTACCAAGACTTGAAGTGCTGCTAGTTAAAATAAATAAATAAATGAGTTAGTTAGAGAACAGAGGTCACTTCCAACTATCTTTTTTTTTTCATTTAACTTTTTTTTTTTTTTTTTTTTTGAAAAAAAACAAAAACTTGGAAAAAATAAAAAGTTCCCCCGCCGGGAATCGAGCCCGGGTCTTTTGCATACACTTTATGCAGTATGATACGTAATAGTGTTGGGTAGGTAAGATACCTTGGTATCTGACACTTGTAAGATACCATGTAAGTTACAGTAAGTTACATCATCGGTTTCTTACATTGAGGTATCTTA
>JAPYYR010001125.1:0-33186 GCA_030523065.1 Aphidius colemani | reverse complement strand
TTCTTTTTTTCTCGACGTTTCAAAGCATTCCAAGTCGAATGGACAAATAAAAAAAATTTGATGCAGTAGAAGGCTTTTGTCTAGTCAGAATCTCGGATCGAGAAGACAAACCCCTTTAACTGCATCAAATTTTTGACATCGTCTTAATCGACTTGAAATGCTTTGAAACGTCGAGAAAAAAAGAAAGCCCGCAAAAATATTGATTTTAGAAAATTTTTTTTTCGCTCATGAGCCTTATCTCCCGAGATTCTGAAAAGAAAAACCCCTTCAAGTGCATTAAATTTTTTTTATCTGCCCAATCGACTCGAAATGCTCTGAAACGTCGAGAAAAAAAAGAAAGCCTGCAGAAGTTTTGATTAAAAAAAAAAATTTTTTTTGTTCATAAGCCTTTTTTTTTCGAGATTCTGAGTAGTGACAATCCTCCAACTGCATCAAATTTAATTCATTCATTGTATTATTCTTCGGGCTTTTTTTCTTTTCTCGACGTTTGTCAGAACCTTGAAAGGAAAGGCTCATGAGTATACGATTTTTTTTTTAAATTTTTCTAGTGACGAGAAAAAGTGAAATAATTCTTCAAAAATAAAAAACTTCATATTTTGATTATTTGTAAATGTACATACATATTTTTTGAAAGCCACGCATTTTATCAAGTGGATATGAACGTTGAGTTGAATTTTTGAAATAAAAGAAACTAAAGTCTGTAGAAATATTATTGTTACAGTTGGTACATAAGAAAACATCTAAAGAGGCATAAACAGTCAAAAAGTTTGACTGCACTTTACTTCTTTAAGAATGTACAGTTTTAATATTTGCAAGATGCAAAGTTGCCGATGATTTAAGCGAAAAAAAAATGTACTGAGTACGTATGAGAAAAAATCAGTGAAAAAAAAAAGAAGTTAAAACGAAAAAAGTACAGTTAAAAAACTCTGGCACCAATAAAAGAGAAATATCTTATCTTATCCCAATTGCCAAGCCAAAACTCACTACATCTCAAAGTTCTCGTTTTTTTTGTAAACTTTTTATTTTTTTTCTCAACGTTGTTGTTTGTTTTTTTTCTATTCCATCATTCCTTTTTATTCTTAATTTTACTCCTTTGAGATCACGCGATTGCCTTTCGAACACAAAAAGGCTTCTGCTAAAAGCCACCCAATCCACCCACTTTTATATTAACAGACCGGCTAAAGAGACAAGAGGAAGCCAAGCTCAACGTATATGAAAGGAAATGAAAATATGTATGCGTCAACTAAAACGATAAGTATAGCTTTGAATCAAGATCTAAAAGTTCTAAGATTTTTCTAATTATCAATGAAATATTGATGCGTAAAAAAATATAAAGATAGAAATACGACTTATCATCTTTGAATAGATTGTCCTTTTAGAGCTGAAAAAATAATAGAAAAAAATACGACGGTTATTTCAGGTATAGAAAATTTAAACAAACGAACTGCATGAAAAGGCGGTGAATTTCAACCAGAATAAACGATTTCATACCACTAAAATTAAGAAAAAAATTTACCGGGAAATATCGATAGCAAAGAAATTTGTTGGACTGTGTCGTCAATTGTTATCCCTAGAGACTCAAAAATATAAAATTCAAAAATCTTAAGAAAAACGCGGATTATCATGATAAAAAAAATTCAATTTTTTCAAGTTATTTTTTCAAATCCCGGGTGGATTTATTATATATTTTTTGAATAATAAAAAAATGAATAATTTTTCAGCAGTAGTCGGTGTTATGATCAACGAGAGACAGGAAAAAAAGAGAGTGTGACAAGTCATTTTTACTCTTGTCCTCGTATTTTATTTTTTTTTTCTTTTAACGACTATAACTGGGGAAAAAAAAAAAGTAATTAACCGGACACTTCGTCAACGCGCCGACTCTCGCCTTTGTGACAGTTGAAGCAAGAATATAAAAAAAAAAATTCAATGACAAAAAATTTATAATTAAATAAAAAAATTAAAAAAAATTTCCGGAGATCGTCCAGTGACTTATCCATAAATTTATAATTTATCACTTCATCATTCAAGGCTCCTTTAAACCTGTTGAATAAACATTTTCTCTATTCATTTATACACAATGTACATAAAAAAATTTCACATTTTCTCATGAAAATGGATTTTTTTTTTGCTTTTCACTTTTCTTGATCAAACAGCACTTTTCATCGCAACAACCCTGTTGATTTTTATGAATATTTATTTATTTTTAGTTTACTTTAAAAGTTTTTTTGACGAGCAAAGTATAACGTCAAGAAATACAGAATAACCCACATCAATTTTATTTTCATATATTTTTTAAAATTATTAAAAACTATTAAATTTTAACCGAGTTAATGTAGTTATAGATAATAAACAAGAAATTAGTTTATTCTTTTGGTTGTTTACTAATTTTTTTTTCAATTTTAAACATAAAAGAGAATAAAATAGCATATGGCTGACACTGGTTGACTTGTACTACTGAAATATTTAATCGCACGATCTCCGTCATGCAGGTTTTCGTTATAAATAATTTCATTCAATTTTAAATAACTACTACGTTTGTCTTAAACCCTCATGAAGAAAACTAAATAAATTTTTTTTTTTCTTTCAATTTTTCAACTTTGTTTTCAATATTCCCAAGTACTTTAAGCCATCGTTTTTCGATTAATGTCAAAAAGAAAAGGTCCTCAAATGAAAAAACTTGCAAGTGAAACTTGAAAAAGCACCAAAAGAAAAAGGTAAAAAAAAACTCTATAATAATTCAAGTTGACATATGGCTTTTTAAAAATTAATCAACGATGATAAAAATAGCAATTAATAATCCGTGACATTATGACTTATTACCAAGTACATATCAATAAAAAATATTGAAATGACGACTTGATGTTTTATTACATCTATATTTTTTAGAACAATAATTTTTTGTAAAAGAAAAATCCGTAGAAAAAAATTGCATTAGCGAGTAATAATGGAAAATCAATAATTACGAAAATGGTTGTTGAAGCATGTGAGATATTTTAATTACCCTCAAGAAAAGACCCCATATAAAATGTGTATTTAATGCAGCACTATTACATTATCAATGGAGTTCTTTTGACTTCTAGTCGAGGGAAGTTGATATTTATGGAATATTATTTTTTTATATTTTTGCTGGACACACAACTTAACACAGCCACTATGTATGTTATAAATATGCAGACGTGTATTGGCTAGTGTATAAAGTATCAGATAGAAAGAGAAACAAAAAAGATAGTTAAATATGAAGCAAAAAGGATTCCCAGTAGTATTGGATGTAGACAAATACGTAAGCAATAATATTATATTCCCATGTGATAAATTGATGATTATTATTTACATACTCGTTATGGATAATTAATTAATATTTCAATTAAATTTTCAACATCGCAATATTCAACTCAACATATAACGGGGAAGATGTGAGGAACACATGTCAACTCAAATTACATCAACATGCAATTTGTAATAGTATTATTATGTTGATACAACTACTTAGTATATTTATATAATTATTATTGTGAATATTTATATTTTTTTTATCAATTAGAGTAAAAAAAATAAAGACTTGGTTTTTCTTTAAGCCAGTTAAATTATATTGTTGAATTTATAAAAAATTTAATCATGTGGAATAGTGAAAAAAATGTATTCTAAAAATAAGTAAAAGAGTTTTTGTTTTTGTGTCTAAAGACGAAGAGATTTTTTTAATATACCAAAGGTCAGGGCATCACACAGCTGGTGTACTTTTTTGTGTTTTTTTTTTTCTTTTTTATTTCGAATTTTACTCAAGGTATATATAATACGACGATATAACTTTTTCTTGATATTAGCTTTTGTATATAATGGAATGGTGGATGAAGAAAAAAGGGTAAGAGCTTAGTTTTGGCTAAAAACTTTTCTTCTTGAATCACTTGAAATAATCGATTGTGTAGGCTTCTGAGTAATATTACAAAGCATCTTGCTTTCGTGTTTTTTGGTTTTGATGTATAAAAAATAAACTAATTTTTATTTTTTCGAAAGCTTCTTTGAAAAATTGCGTCACGTGATATTAGTATTGATTAAAAGTACTGAAATATATATTAATGTTGAATAGAATAAATCAATGAATCATCTTTATACAAGATGAGAGAAAATATTGAAAAAAATTAAACCGCAAATCTCCGAATAGCAGAATGAAAACGAAAATATGTGCATACCGATATGCAAGATGAGCGAGCTTTTTGAGGTCCAAATAAAATATAAAAAAGAGACAACGAAATGCCATGGAAATATAGAAAAAACGAGCATTAAAAAAAGAAAACAATAAACTAAAAGTCCAAAAACCGTTGGGAAAACAATGCGCCGCAATATTTTATGAATATACCGAGCGCTTGAAAAAGCAAAATGCAAATTCACGAAGTGCATTGGAGAGCTAGTGTTGTTTCCTACAAGCTCGTAAGCTCGGTCCATCTATACCACCTTCAAACTCATGTACATGCCTATATTCTTTTTTGACTGTACACGAACATGTACTACACTATTTCATATTAAATTAATTTTTATTTTATACATGGAAAAAAATAATCAATGTACTTTGAACATTTCCCACAGTGTTTGAACAATTTAGAAATATCAAATTAAAGAATATCATATTAAAAATTAAATGGAATATTGAAAAATAATTTTAAACAGAAAAAAATTTAGCGAGAGTTTTTTTTAATACTTGTAATTAAATTAATGCTTCAAATTAAAAAGTTTGAACGAATTAAAAATTAAACGACATAATTTTATAATGAAAAAAATTATTTAGCCTGGTATTGCTATTCGATGCTCTTTGCATTTTAATAAAATATCATATTGCTACGATCAAACGCGAAATTCAAATATGAAAATTTAACAAAACGTACTTGAAATAATAAAAAATAGTTCGTTAAATTACATGTGCTTTTCAGTTTACAAAATATTATACAACTTGTCGACTCGAACTAAATAAATAATTAAACTTTTGTAACGAAAAGATATTATGTTATTTATAGATTTGAATTTTTTTTTTTATTATTTCAACCAGTTATTTAAAATAAAGTAAATTTTTTGCAAAATTTATGAAATAAAGTAGGTTATATTATTGTACAAAAAAATCCAAGTTAAAGTGGACTCTGAAGATTTTACTACCGCTGAGAAATGAAAAAAAAAAAAAAAAATGTACAGTAAATGCTAGAAATCTGCAGGTTCGTTTCACTTTAACCGCAAACAGCGTTTTTGTATGATTTTTTTTTTCTCTTTCACATTTTTTTAGTTATTTTTTTTCTTTTTCAACTACTGCACTGTTTCAACCATCGAGTATAAATCCAGAGGATTTTCGTCTGCGATGTTAATCCGATTTCAATTCAATTTCCTCTAATTTGGTTTGTAAAACGTAACGAACAACGTACTAACGAACTTTCAATTCAATCGTGGTTGACTCATGAACTGGAGGTCAGAAAATTATAATAATATATATATATAAAGTTTAAATATAAAAATTTGTTAATATTCTGTTTCTTTTTTTTTAATTTTAAAAATACCACAAATCTATCAACAAAATAATGAATTACAAAATGTTATATGCCTGCAAAACTGTAACTATTGTTCAACTGAATAGCAAAAAAGAATATGATCACGATTAATATATTTATATCGAAAAAAAAAATAAAGCTTGAATCTTTTTGTCTTGCTAACTGGATGAACGATCATGAAAAATCTCAGAATTCGTTCATACAGTCTCCGAGAGAATACAAGGTATCATGAGTCAAATTCCATTATCAAAAGTGGTGGGTTGAAGCAACAAAAAAAAAAAATAAAAATAAAATGATAAAGTATTATATAGTTAAGCTATCAAATGTCTGGAAGGTTTTCTATACAATGCCAGTCTACTTTTGGATGAACTAAAAAGTTTATCAAAAATATAAAAAAGCGAAAATTTATTTCTATTTTTCATTCATTTGACAAGTAATAAATGTGTTATCTTCTTTGCTAATTATCAGTGAATATAAGACATTAAATATTGTCCATAAAAATTTATAATAGTAAATTTTAAAATTTATGAGTTTTTTAATCTTTGATGAAAGTATAAAATTAAAAAAAAAATAGAATAAACATATATATGTAGGCATCTTAAAGTTTTAATGAGTTGTTGGAAGAGAACGTAGCTAGTGGCTGAATTTGTCTGAGCACGTAGGTCAATTTCCACTGGGAATATCATACGACTTTCAAGAAGAAATAATACTCAGCTCTATACTGCGGCAAAAGCATCAAAATCAGACACTCTGGTTTAATAGTTTTAATAAAATGGCGTTGAAATTACAATGTCTATTGCCGTTGTTCAAAGTATTGAATGTTCAACGCGTGAATATAGTGAAAACGACATAAAGGTGTGCCGTCAACCGCGATAAACTTTCAAGGTAAAAGTTAGCTTTATACATAGGGGTTTTGAGTAACAAGGCAGAGTCGGAACAATCAAAAGTGGTCAAGATGAAACCACTATGTTGGCACCAAATCGAATTACATTTTACCATTTTCAATAGCCTCATCAATCCACTGACGCCTTAGATAATTTTTATAAGACAAAAATCTCAATAATACGAATTATTATTATTTAAATTTTTATAACTTTTAAAAGGATTCTCAGAAAAACAATAGCAATTGTGCTAACAGTTTTTTGCACCTTATTTTCTATACTCTCATTCAGACATTTGATTCGAAATAAGACTGTGATTCCATCAACTTGATGAAGAACTTAAAGTCACTCTGACTCTATTTCAATTATCGGAAATTTAAATGTTTAAGGTTTCACTCGATGAATCGTATTTTTCATTTAAATTCACGATGAATAATTTTTAATTAATTTTATTGATTTTTTTTAAATGTTCATTCCGACTTCTACTACGTAATTATATTTAAATGAAAATATATTTCATATCAACTGTACTCATTAAATTAATAAAAATAATTTAGCCGATTAAAAAAATGATAAATTGTATATTACCATTTAAATATAATTCATACGCGATACTCATAATATTTAGTTGAAATTTAATAATTTAATAAAACATTAAAATAAGCCCAAAATATTTACCTGGATTAACAGCGTTGCAGTGGTTGAGAAACGGCAGCCAACAGATTAGTAGCACCGCCCTCTGCATCTATAAAATAAAAAAAAAAATATATTAATATAATAAATAACAATAAATTCACGTCAATTATCACAAGTCACGTTTGAAAAAATAAATATTATATAAAAAATTCAACAATATCTAATAAACAAAAAAGCGTAGAAAAATAAAAAATTATTTATTCTTTTAAAGATGGAAAAAAACGTGTCCAAGAGTTGAAAGAAAAAAAGTCTGAGGTAATAAATTTCTCTAGCACTTCGATTCAATCAATGGGGTGTCTATACTGCCGTTGTTTTTTTTTTCTTTTTGCTATTATTACTATTTTTATTTATCATCATTATTATTTTTATTATTATATATTTTTTAAAAAGGTCTTTTTGTATGTGTTGACTTGTATATCGAATTTTTCTCATTCAGTCTCTCTTGGTATATAAACCGAGCTAGATGCATCAAATGAAAAAATAATAAAGTGTTAGAGCTGGAAAAAAGAAAAAAGGCAGTCGACATGTTCGACAGAGCCAAACGAATAATATAAAACAAGCATATATGGGGCATCGTGTGCTTTATCAAAAAATAAACACCGAGAAAATGAATGTGAGAAAGATGAACAGTCAACTGTCTGCCAAAATGAAGGACCGTTCACGATCACAAATCCAGAGACGATATACGACACAACTGGAATTGCTTGGGTTAGGGATTGCATGATATATATCATGAAATTTCTATGTATATTATGTATGAAGGTATATAGATATATTTCTTCAATAGTAAATAGCCTGGGAATAATAATCTGAGGCACATCAAGAAGATATCATAGTGCTCTCAAGAGGCGTCTATATATTATATATAAATTTTGTCTGTGACGCTTCCTCGAACGTGCGAATAAGAAAATTGAGTTATTTATTGACGTGATAAAAATGGCCTGTAAATTGAGGAAGTCAAATTTATCAAAACAAATTCATGTGTATTATTTATTTATACAAAATATATTATATTTGAACTGGAATGATTTCAAATAAAAAACAAATATTATGCACTTAATAACACCTGGCTATTAACGGTCGATGTATTTCTTTTTTTTTTTTTTTTAATTAATTTTTCTACTATATTTTTGTTAAAAACGATAGCAAAGCTATTAATGATTTTATCAATTGTATAATGAAGCCATTTATCAACTCTAAAAAACATTATCACATTTTGAATAATAAGGTAAAATGATACAACAGCCAATACACATTGAACATATATTTTATCACATAAACAATGTATATTGGAAAATTTAAAATCTAAATTCAATACCCCATTGGTTCACTTAGTGAATATATAATAAAATTTTTTTTATGAATTTAAACAAAATAATAATATTAACAGTAAAAAAAGCTGCCTCAGATTAAAATCATCATTCACTATCGTATAAAAATTTTTTAATGACATCAATTTTTGTAGGACTATTAAAATAAAAGTATAAAAACTATAAAATAATATGAAACGATAAAATATAAATTTTATATCGTAAATTTTTTTGCTAATCAAAAGAACAAAAAATCTATTTGAAAAAAAAATAAAAACGAACATGAAATTATCAAATCAATTAATTGTCTTTGAAAAATTCGTTCCAATCCGAGTGATTAGTAGTAAATTGAACAATGTAAAATTTACTTTTTATATTTTTTATTGGTAGCTCATTCGCCATCCGATATCAAAGCGAAAAAATAAATTAAAAAAAGTACAATTTTAACTGAACAAGTGTGACTGCCATGAATCACCACTAGTGGTTAGTAGATTTCAACCGGAAATCACTTTAGTCCTGACAGATATCCGTTGATTATACTAGTTGTCTGATACTCAAGTATCAAATATAACTGTGTTGGTGGACTGGTGGTAGACGAAGGATGAGTAAAATAAATGTGATAGTGGTGAAAATAAAATGTAATGAACAAAAAAAAAAATAAAAAAGATGATGATGATGAATATATGTATGACGGAAGTTGGTAGAAAGTAGGCCGGAACATTGTGCGTTGATGGAAACCAGGTAGATGTAGAAAATGCACAGGGTCAAAAGTGCACTTGCTCAACTACATAGATGACTAGTACTTGCATCACCACTACCGAGCCAACAATAGGTGCTATGCAAGCAACGACCCCACACATTTTATCTCTCCATCACGTTCAATAATTCTATATACAATTTTTTTCCCCTTTTTTTTTTTTTTACAACTAAAAACATTTTTATTTCAACTCTTATATACACACTGATATTATTATTTTTTTCTTTTCAATTCATATGATTTTTTTTTTTATTCATACAAACAATTGTTTGATTTTTTTATTTAAAAGAAAAGAAAATATTTGCAAACGCGTTGTTAAAATTCATTTGGCAGAGATCAAGGTCGAGTCTATTTATCTAACGTGCAAAACTTTGCGATTATTTTTCTATTTTTGTTTGAATTTTAATTACAAAATACTGTTGAGTTTGGGAGTCTTTAATGATGATGGTGATGAACTTTTGATTATATTCTTCTTAATAAAGCCACGTAATCGGACACATGCAGTTAAAATAAATTTGAAATCATTATTTTGGTACAAAGAGTATATAAAATAACGTTTGTGCAATAGTATTTAGAATAGATATAGTAAATGATAGCAACAAATATACAAAACTATATATATATGTATGTACATGAGGGTAAAATAGGAAGGAGAGGTCTTCAGTCTCTATCCAGTTCCAGTCGATGTGCTATCGTGTCGGACGGAACTGCATCGAATTAACTTTGATCACCGCACCGGCCAAGTGGTGGTACTGGTTAGCCACTACAAATTCACTATTATTTTGTGTACATGTACAAATAATACAATTGCAAAATGATCAAAGACCAAAAGTCATGCAAACTCCCCTAATTTGTCTTATCAATAACACATAAATTATGCTTTAATGCTGTATCAAATGATCATTCAGTTTACGTGAATATTGATTTAGCTGCAATTGAGTTTGAAATCAATAACAATTATTTATAATCGCTTTCATGGCATGTATGCAAGTCACATTTATAATATTCAATATTTATTCTTTATTTTTATCTATTGATTTTTTTTTTTCCGTCCATTGTTTTTAAAAATATTCGAAGTTTGCGTCCATGGGCTCAATAGATCATGAGATTATTCATTCTCGATGGTTTAAATATTTAAAAAAAAATAGTTGAAATTCAAAGTAAAGTCTACTTTTACATTTGAGCTATAGCAGGGTTTTTATATAATCAAGTATTCGTACATGTCTTTTAGAAGAGCATGAATCCCGGGGCAATGAAAATGCTAGCCAAAATTTATCTCTGTTATACCAAGTTTTTGAATATGAAAACGTAAATTTCTCAATGATAATCGAGTAGAGGTTATATGTTACTCTATAATCTTGGATTTAGCAGTATAAATTCTCTATTCAAAGAAAAAAAAAAGAATATGGATTTACAAATGGTTTATTTGTTTGCAAACTTTGTTGCTCATGGCAAGTTGTTTGTTTAACAAACGAAAAAAATTACAAATTAATCTGAAAAATAATGGAGCATTACATGACCGATAGAAATAAAATTTAAGGGAAAAAATTTCGTTAAATTGACAGAAATAAATTTGATGTATACATATAGAAATAAAAACCCTCATAATTTTACTTTATACAATAAAAAATAGTCACGCAAGGCAACTTGTATAGATGGTTAATAAATCCAATCCTATAATCACACTTTGCGTGTCCAATTTGCATCTATATATTTTTTGTTTTTTTAAATTTTTTTTTCTTCCTCACTCTTTTACTTTGAGCATATAAAAAAGAGCTCATTTTTTTTTTTCATTATTTTTACCTAACAACCGATAAAATGTCGACATGAAACAAATGAAGATATTCATCTTTTACATACTATAGAAAAATAGGGCTGCTTATAAACGATGTGAAAATAAAATGAAAAAATAAATAAATAAAAAGTGCGCTATAGTTATAATGTCGGGATGTGTGTGTGATGCAAAAGGATTAAAGTCACGCAAAGTACAGCACCGTTTGAATCGATTACTTAAACGACTATTGAAATCCATCATGACAGCCCAACAAAAGCGATAAGAGCATCTTTATATAACGCAACACTTCAATGTACCCACATACTTTTAAAGTACCAATTTACACAAACTACAGCTTTTTATAAAAAATAAAATATATTCACAAATAATAATAGTTCAAAAATAAAACTATTACAAAACTCAGTGCATAGTATGATATAAAATTTAACTAAAAATAAAAAAAATCATAAAATAGATAAAATACACTTTTGTAGTTCGTGACAATTTCAAAAACTTTTATGTATTTATATGTTTTTTTTTTTTTTTGTATTCTAGTTTTATGATGGTATGTGCTAAAAATTTAAATGTCCATAAAAGTCATTCAAAAAAATATCAAGTTTTGTTGAAAGCATTTAAAATTAACTTTGCGTATGAGAAAAAAAAAATGTGCAAAATGATTGATCATAAGATATATATATGACTGCAAGTATAGATACAGTGAATTCAAATATAAAAACTTGAAAATATGAATAATTAAAATTTTGATTAAATCTGTTTAATAGTTTTGAACATAAAAGATTTACATTATAGTTTTGAAATGATTATCATTAAAAAAGACAATTAAACAATCAATGTGACTTTTGTGTTTCTAATGAATAAACTTGATACTTTTTTAAAGGAAAAAAATAAAATAAAAAGAGTAGAAAAAAGTTAAAGATAAAAGTCCAGTTTAATTATTTTTTTAGATAAAATAATTTCTTATCTTTTTAGTACATTTAGTTTGTACCTACTATTTAGATAAATTCACCTTTGATAAACGATAGGATTATCATTATTTTAAATTTAATCAAAAAACATGTTGGTCTTTCAAACATCACTCGGGATTTATAATAATAGCAATAATAATAAGGTTGAAAAAGAATTATAAATGGGAAATGAGAATCGACCCCTTTTCCTTTTAATTTCCCTATAATTCTACATTAGTCAGATATCATAAAAACTTTTGTTTTCGCGTCTTTTTTCCCTCAATATTTTTCGAATCGTTATGTAAGTCTCGTTATATAACTTATATTACCACTAGATTTCCATTTTCGCCGAGAAAACTTTTGTGTTTTACGTCAATTGGTGTTTGCTCTTCTTCAAGTGGAAAAGAAAAAAAAAAAAAAAAGCAAGGCAGACGGTTTTCTTGAAAAAAATATAATATATAACTGGAAAAACAACAAATTCATTCTTATACTGAAGCTATCACAAAATGAATGTAAATTTAGATTTTTGTTTTTTAATTTGTTATTTATTATAAATATAAAAAAATAAAAAAAATAAGACAACTTCTTCTGGCAAACAAAAAGTAAAAATGACAACATGGGATTTCTCATTTCGTTTATTCACAAAACGATGCAGCCAAGCACATCTCTTGACTTCGTATTCATCTGCAGATGCGCACTGAGAAATTAAAAAAAATAAAGTCTACTTTTTTTTTTTGTGACGAGAGCAGATAGTCTGAGATGTGTTTCATACCACGAGGGAGTCAAAAACAAATAAACTCAAATATGAATAAACTTTGAAAATTGAATTCAAACGAGCATAGAAATATAGAATCAATAGACAATAAGAATTCAAATGTAACGTATATAATACAAAAACGTTGATATTTTCTATGAGAAAATTTCAAGTTTTAAAAGATTTTTTGCAAAAAAAAAATAGATATATGTATGTAAAAACAAAATACGTAATGAGAATTTCCATCAGTAAATCAACATGATGATGACAACTAATTGAATTTGAAATAGCGAGAGAGTGAGACCACATTTATCAATTGATTGATTCAATCAAGAGACACAGACTTCTCGTTATTTTTCGATAACATTTTATAGCCGGAGGTAATAACAATATCGTGCAGAAGCATATTTTCTTTTTTCTTTCTTTTATTCAACAAAATAAAATGAATGTATTCAATCTCGTGTGGTATGGTTTTTGTTTCTATTCACATCATCACCCAAATCGACAAGAAAAAAAAGGAACACACATGAATCATATTACTTATTTGTATAAAAATAATTTAATACCCCTGGCCCATTAATTCTAGTTAGTCCAGATTCATTAATATGATTCAATTGTCCAAGAGAGAAAAAGTTGTGTAACGTCCTAATCCATCATAAAAGCTTCTACTGCATAAAAGCAACTCGTCAAAATTTTATCAAACATATTTTGATGTGTTATCTGCACTCATAACTAACGAATCAATGATAATCTTTTACTTTTAACGAGCATCACTTGAAAGTTAAAAAAAAATTGAATAAAAATTAGCTGTATTATTGAATTGTGTATTTATGATGATGAATTTGGTAAACAACTAAAATTTAAAATACGAAATTTATTGTTCAGGATGTTTTGATTACGTTGGTGTTGATGGGCAGTTCATTTTATAACAACATATTATGGGAAATTTAACAAAGACTAATATAAGGGTTGTTAGCCTCAGTGTAAATTCAAAAGCATCAGTTCGTTCGAACAAGTCGTTAAACGTATATTGCGTGCCTTCAGGTGAAAATGTTTCAAGGTAATAGTGAAGAAAGGGTTGCTTTTCGTGATCAAATAATGACCCTCCAGCTTGTTACAAGTCATTCGACATACCGTTTCCCTTCATTTCCCTTCTGATACTTCAAAACTCCGAAATTCCATCCGTTTTAAACTTGAATTTCTCAGCATTACAACCACTCAACAACATACAAAAAACTTTAACTAGAAATTTCCGTTCTATAATTCTCTTTGGCCTCAAAAACTTTTACATTCAATTTAAAAAAAAACTACATAAAAATAATTTATAAGCAAAAAATATTTAAACATTTGTCAAGTGAAAATAGCTATTTAAACAAATTTATTTTCAACATGCACAACATGTATATTTAAAAAATAATAATAAATAATAAAAATAAATATAATTGTACAATGAATTATATAAAGTTATAATTGTTATTTAAAATTAACAAATTTATTTACGTTGATAAAATTATAAAAGCCACAAAGTGTCTGAATCTTCTGAGTGGTAAATGTGGTTAAAATGGTTGAGAGTTCAAAATTAGGTAGGTAAATGTGATTCACTTAGTGTGTTGAACATTGTAAAAGCATTTCTATCTAAAAACTTGATTATTATGAGGACATAATGTGATATATATGGAAAATGAAAATATAGACAGGTGGTAAGCTCACGGTTTTAAGTGAATTTACAAGCTGTCTGTATATTGAGGTATAACTACAGCTTGAAATTACTGGACACAACAATATTTTGTCAAGAAGATAAAGCATGTTATCATAAAATAGATATGGACATGTATAGAATATTTTAAACCCTTTTAATAGCAAAGTGAGTGTGTAAAGTGCATGTTCATGTTTGCAGTGTGCATAGAAGGCAGAGTATTGGAAGCCTGTCCGCGGCACTTTCCTTTAATGAATCAAGAAGGGTGTGTGAGTGTATGTAAAATCTATATACTCGACGTAATATCTAGTATGTTAGAGGTCGTGAAATACCTCAAGGATTCAAAGCCCTTGTCGACACATGACAAGATCACGTCATGCCCGTTCTTCACACGAAGATAACTTTGAATCAAGGCACTGATAAACTAAACACATTATGAAATCTCTCGAGGCATCTCACTCAATAATACCACAGATATATCAGGCTAATTTTAATACAATCTCTTTTCTTTGATATATCAAGCTTTGTTATTTTAATTTTTTTAATAATAACTCTTTGAAGAAAAAAAAAAAACATTGAATTTTGGATTATGTCTGACTATATATACTGTTGAACTACTTTCAAATAAATTCAGCGTCAAATAAATTCAACCACAGGTTATTTTAAAACCATCTTTTACTTTTCATATAATTCTTTATAATTTTTTTATTTTCTTTTAAATTTAATTATCTAAAGGAATTTTTTTTTTTTTTCAAATAATGGGCTGACGGTATATACTGTGGAACTACTGAAAGCCAGAAAATTAAATCTCAACTGTTGGTTTATCGAGTATCAAATAAATTTAATTACAAAACATAAAATTCAACTAATTGCTTATGGAAAAAAAAAAGTTTAAAGAATAGCTCAGTATAGTATATAATATTGAACTGAGAAAAATACAATTTCGTTTGTTTCTTAGTGTAAAATAAATTGAATCACGAGACATGAAATTTAACTGATTATTTATGATTCATTCAACTCGAGAGCGATCTTGAGAGTTACTTTTATTCATTACATCGTGTTATATTTGTTCAGTCATTTTTTTTTTTTAACTCATTATACAAATCTAGCAAGTAATTTGTATCGTCTTGTGTAGAGAAGAGAAGAAAAAAAAAAAACACAAGAGAATAAAAGAAATAGTAATTGAGGGAACACAAGTTTTCCACGATGCCAAACCGGTGAATCGTTCGCCGCTCGTTTCTTTCTTTCTTTCTCGAACAAAGAATAGCAAGAAAAAGGAGTGTTAAAGCTTCATGAAGGATAACGAAAGGAAAAAAAAATAAATAAACAAAAAAAAATCAAGAGCAAGTACAGAGAAGAAGAAAGAGAGAAAAGCTCAGGTCCAAAGCACAAAAGCGACAGTAACTTTAATGAGGGGGTGTTCGGGACAAGTCCCACTGAAAAACGGGGTAAAAAATTAGAAAAAAATAAAAGAGACAAAATAAAAAAAACAATAAAGAAAAAAACGAGGGTATCTCTCCGCGTTCATTTCAGCAACGACGACGACAACGACGAGCAGGGCGTACATAGTTTCACCTTATACTTATAGTCTATATATATTTGTTTCTTTATTTCTTTGCCGTTGAACTTTTTCGCAAAACTTTTACGCCACACTCCTATATATTACATTTATTTTTTTCTATGTATATAAAAAATGTGAGAATTGCGTGTGGCAAACAAACTTAGTTGAACTTTTCTCTTTATCTTTAAAAAAGATCAACATCTATGCAAGCAATGAAGCTGTTTTACGATATTTTTTTGTTTTTATTGTTTATTTTCTTGCTCAATATACACAGCAAAATCATTGCAGATATTATTCACAGCAGGGTGTATTTATTCCGGCAACAACACAATAAAAATAAAAATAGTAAACTATAACTTTATATAAAAAATAAAAAAAAAAAAAAGAGTGAACGGATGCTGTAACGATCGGAGTTCTTTTTCGTGACGGCTAAACTATTACGTGAAAAGGAGTCTGGTGTAGACTTCCTTAAACTTGTATGGCCTGCAGGCCTGTATGATGACGAAAAATTGAAGCGGAAAGTGCACTTTAGTATATACATGTACGACAATACCAAAATACACATCTTCAGTAATAAAAAAATGAAAAAAAAGGGTAAAAACTAGCAAAGAAAAGATATGAAAAGAATAGAAGAAACATTCATATATATATAGGCAGCTGAAAGACGTAAAACACATTTATAACAATGCCGAATCTTTTTTTTGTTGTAAATGAAAATAGTTCATACTCAACACGTTCACAAAAAAAATACTAAAGAATGATAATAATAAAAATTGAAAACAAAAAATTTAGTTACTCTTTGGTGTCTTGTTCGTACTTAAAGCTCACATTCTTTGTTTCCGGAAACATTTAGTAAAAATAACAAACAAAAAGGGCTTTTTGAAAGATAAAAACTTGAATATTTCAAAGCTATTAAATGTAAAAATTGCTGACGTCAATTTCACAAGATAAATAGATACAGATTCTTATTTAACCGAGAACATTGCACTCAATATCGGTTTCGATTTCAAGCTGTAAGTTTCATAAGAATCGATCAGATTATACCTCAGTGAAAATCCGCGAAATTGCAGTATACATATCCTTATCTAAAATCTAGCTTGCTTCGCTCAACACAATTTCTGGAACTTTGCCAATGCTCCTGGCGTGTTCATCCTTTCTTCTTGCACTCAATATATATACACTTTTTTTTTTTTTTTTATTTTTTCAATGCCTTTTTGCAACGGTTCACAATTTTCTTTCGAATCATCTACTGCAATGGAAAAATCGAAAATTGACGTAGCTTGCATAAAATTAAATTTATCCATTATTATCGAGCAACAACTTATCATATTACAATTAAATGATGATAATAATGATAAGAAAAAAAAGATTTTTTTACTATTTTTCGATAAAATTAAAAGCCAATAATGAGCTTTCTGTTTAGGAGTATATTAAAAATATATTGGAAGAATTATTATTATTTATTTTCTTATTTTTCTATTCAAACCGTTGATATGTATAGTCTAAAAGTCTGTCTGATGAAAATGCTCTAATATTTTACCAAGTGTAAGAGAATAATACAACATGCCACGAACTAGATGGGAAAATGTTTTACCAAGTGCAAGTTCATTGTTGCAGAAAGCAGCAGCAGCAGCACAACAACCTCTTACATAGTCTGCTTTTCGTAGTGAAACCAACGGAATTTGAGTTATAAACGTTTGTAAACGTGTTCTCACCTCTTATATTTTATATACTACTACATATAACAAAACCAAAACACACACGCTCCCAACAAAGCAATAATAAATTCTTCAACTACTTCTATCTATTTCAGCCATCTAGAAACTTTTATGCCTTTATTTATTCTTCTCTCGATTTAATCGAGGGTATTCTCCTCGATTAAACTTAAAAACCATTTGTCAATTAAAGATGTACGAATTAAGTAACACACATATTTGACAAACCAAACTAACTTGTGTTTTAGACATATAAAAGGTCCAAAGCTTCTTGTAAACTGTATTTTTTTTTTTTTTTTTTTTTTTTTTTTTTTTCAATTTCAAAGCATCGTGGTGGATAACTTATCAAAGACTAGAAAACCAGAACAAAAAGCAAGAATCGAATGTTAGTAGAAATCCAGAATTAGAGTGATGCAGCCAAAAGTTTAACAACTTTCTTTAGAATTTAACGATCGGCATTCTTTACTTTATCTAGCGACCGTTTGCTTTTTTTTTTTTTTTTTTTTATATATTTCTAACGTTCTCCGAGGATTTGAGTAATTTTTTTCTTCAAAAAGTATATTAAATGTATTTTAAAAAAATAAAAAGTAAATTTCCCAATTAATTTTAATTTTACAAGTCTAAAAATGATGCTACATTATTTAGCATAATTTATTCATCTCAAAATCAAAAAGCAAACTCAATTTAACATATATATTTATCGTCTTTCTTTTCTAGTGTAATTAATTAATACGCCCCAACTGAAAATCTTCATTTTAGTTTGAACATTATTGGACTTTGTCCTATAGCACCCCAAAGACTTACGATAACGAAAAGCTCGAGAATATCTTGCTTTCTTGCAACGTTGTTAAATTATCATTTTCTTAGCGAACATAAGTTTAATAATTCTGATAAGCAAACTCATCATTTAATATTCTTTTCATCGAAAGAATAATAATAATAATAATAATTTTCAAAATGAAAATCAACAATGGTCTAGAGAAAAATAAAAAAAAGTCGCAAATTTTTTAATATGAATAATCATTGTTATATAAAGTATTCATAATCCCTTAAGAATGAAATCCCCTTGTCGTTTTATTACCTTTATAGTTATATATATGAAGAGTATGAAAGTTTTGGATTAAAATTACCGGTCATATCATGAATAATAGCTTTATATATATATAGATATGCTGCGAAGCTTGGCATACTGCAGAATTTTCTCATTTACCACTACGATGACAAAGACAACGATGACTTTACTTTCAGTCTTTCCAACAAAAATTATTATATCCCTAAGAATGAAAGGAAACAATCTCAAGCCCATTATCGCTCTGACGTAAAAGGAGAAAAGCCCGCTGGGAAAAATATTCAACTGGGCTCAGCTTTTTTTTCTTTTTTTCTACTCCGACCTTTCATCCCTCAATGTGTATAACCATTTCAACTCACTCTACTAATCTTCGAGCAAACACAATTTTTTTTCTTCTTTTTCTCTTTATGAAGATAGCGTGAATGGGCTACTATGATTACTCATCAATCGAAACCCCAACAAAATAACAGTTTCAATCTTTTTTTTTATAGTACCTGATTTCCCAAGGATACCGATCAAGACGATTGATATCCCTTGAGAATTGTTATTCTTATTTGATCGTAATAATAAAATATATCGAAAAAAATACAAATGGAAATGAGAAATAATTTTCTTTTTTTCTTTGCTGCTAAAATATTTTGCTTGAATAGTTTTACATAATTTTATGTTGAGTGTAATTGATAAATTTACGTAATTTTAAACTTGATAAAGTTGTATAAATTTTATGAAATTGTATTTTCTCGTTTTGTGGTTATTTAAAAGAAAAAGTGACAGGCAAAAAATTGGATATAGAGTGACAAATGCACCAGTATAATGGACGATTCGTTAAAAAAGAAAATAGCAGAAAAAAATCAGAGAAAAATGGGAAATGGCCAAATCTACGCGACTGGAGACCGATTTATCAATTGATAAGGGTGATCCATTAAATTAAGCAAGATACATGTTGACCGAATGGTCCAGCTTGTAGGTTATTCTAACTTTGCCTCTCGTTTCCAATAAAGAGCATAATAGAATGACAAAAAAAAGCAGCTGACAATTGAGAGCATATATTATCACTGAATCGGGTATCAGTGAGATTCAAAAACTTTTTATACTGGAAAAATATTCAATTTAAAATGGTGCGATCATCTGATGTAACTGAATATGGAACATTTTTTTCCAGCAAAATCTTTACGATCATTTTTCTCTTTTTTTTTTTCCCAATGTAGCAAAGTTATATATAGAAAACTTTGAGACTATAAATTATACGAAAAACAAATTTTCACAAATTTCAGCTACTTAAAAAATAATTTTCAGTGAAAAATGTAAAAAATGTTTCTCAATTAAGCAAACTTAATACTTCTACACAGTTTGAATGTACTTTTGATTTATGTAAATAGAAAAATAAAAAAACTTTGAATTAAAAAAAAATCACAGACTAAATTCTTTAGCAGAGATAAGAAAAGCAGGTTCAGAGTCAATTTCCATTTTTCAAATATACACATATCGAAAAAAAAAAAAAAATAAAAGATATTCTCAAAGAATTTTATTCTTCTTGAAATGAAATCTTCGTTAATGTTTTTTTTTTTTTCTATTTTTTATCTTTTGTTCTTTTACCTTTTCATCCAAAGATTTTTTTTTTCCTTTTAGTTTTTCCTATTCTCACTCGGAATTCACCACTTGGTGCGAATGAAAATGTGAGTGGTTATTTGATAGAGAGAAACGCAAAAGAATAAAGGATTAGTTATAAAAAAAAAAATGGTTTTAACGTGAGATGCTTTTGCCGATTAAAAAAAACTGTTCAAATACATTTTACAAGCTATTTACTCGTCATAAAGTTTTCAACATTTATATATTAATAAAAAAAAAACGACATTAACAATAAGAATTCCATCAATAATAATGATGGTATTCCCAAAGGGAGTATTTTCTATATTGAATCGATAATAAATAGTCTACATATATCATGGGGTAAAAAAAAAGAGAATAACAGACAAGATGGTGATGGTAGTTAGCACACGTTCGAAACGATTTCGTTATGTAGATCTATCATTGAAACCCCTGAGGGTATAATATGTGCGGTCAGTAAATACTTTATATATACCACGATCTATACCAACAGAATATCAAGAGCCAAAAAGCATTTTCAATACTTTTCACTAGACAAATTCTACTCCTATGGGGTGTTTTCCTACTCTATATATAATGAAGATTTTTATTTTATATTTTTTAAAAAAAGCCACATCCCAGTACAACAAAAATTCCATACACGTAGATGGATAAAATATATAATTGAAAATGATTTAATAAAAAAAAATTAGCACACTTTTACCCATGATATTGGATTATTAAATTAAAGGCTTTTCAGGCTACTTGTTATCTATCCGAAATCATATCAATTACATAATGCAATATACAAATTCATTGAATATATACTGAGGTCATAGATCTGACAAGCATCAACGAGATCGAAAATTCCAGTGGTTGTATACCACCAACTTGCATATATTAACGATAGTGGTGGCAGACCACGGTTCATGTAATTTAACTATTTACTTGTCAGCTACAACACAAAGGCCATTAACCCGAATAAAATTGGTGATTGAATAAAGCATAGATAGATTATTTGTTCATGTTGGGTATCTTCTATATTATTATTAAGTGTAATTAAATATAATACAAGGATAACTACAAAAAAAAACTTTTTTTATTTCAATTTCTACTTTTGCGTTATTGTTTATAACAATAATAAACAATTGGTAGCATATATAAGCGTTCGGGAGACCGCGCGAAAGTTAGTTAGCATAAGACTTCCCATTGTTGTTATTAACAAACACAACAGTAGAAAATTAAATAAAAAATGTTTTTCTTTAGTTAAAGATGTTCTTTTTTCAATGGATATACTCCAAAAATACTGTGCAACGAATATTTTTAATGAATAAAGTAATTCAAAATAAAAAAAAAAGTTGGGAATTTTAAAATTCAAAAATTACCAAAGTTTAAACAATTTTTTTTACGGAAAATATTTGTTGCAGAGTATTTTTAAAATAACCGTTGAATAGAGGACATCTTTAACTACAATAAAATATTTTTTATTTAATTTTTTACTGTTGCAAAAAATAAAATAAACATATTAACGTGAGCATAACCCTGGCGAAGCCAGGTACGGCTGACTAGTTATATAAAAAAATCGCATTTTTGAAATACTTTTTTATATTTTTATAGTATTGTTTTATCATTTTTTTAGTTTTTCGGTATTTTATTTTTCTTAAAAATTTACATAATAAAAAATTCATTGAATTTTGTAAAATACATTTAAATATAATATATAGTGTAAAATATTCAACGAGATAATTTAAATTCCAATGAATTCAATAAAATATTTTATTAAAAAAAAATAAAATAAACTATCTCACGTGAAAAGAATGAAAAAAAGTAAACAAAAGAGAAACAATAAAATATATAAATTACACTGAATGAAAAATAAAGTATTGAAATTCAATTTGAAATTTTTTCCGGCATTCTGGACTCATTCATTCACTTTAAACTCATCTAAAATTGACATTTCAATATCAATACAATACTCTGTATATAATAAAATTCTGACTTTTTTTTTTTCGGTATTTTACAGGAAGTTTTTTATTTTATTTTTTTTTCTAAATAAGATATACCCCAAGAGAACCTTCAAGCCAAACTCCTGGCATCATACTCCAAAACCGCTTAACCGTCATTTCATCCATCAGCTACAGTAACGAGAACATGACATTTTCAAAAAGCTGTATCTTCATTCTATCTCAGGTTATACAATCTCTTCCGACAATTTTATTTTTTTACTTCAACTACTTTTCTACTTTACCACTACAAAAAAAAATAACCAACGTGGACAACTATAACCATGACTATAAGCATTACTTTGTGCTTCAACTATTTTGAAACCTCAACCAAGCTTGAATTTTCGAAGTGGAAAAATCAAGATTTAAGTATTCTCATTTCTCGGTAATATTCTTTTCAAAGTGTTTACGAGTTTAAAGATATACCTCATTCCCTTATACACCACACAACAAACATAGCAACACACAAGTCAAACCATTTTCGAATTTTCTACAAGTATATTGTTCACCAATATATCGTTTCAGTAAACAAATCACACATATACCAACAAAAACAAATATAAATTTATTTACTCACTGGTATGATAAAAAATTGCAGTTTAAAATCCAACTTGACAAAATAAAATTTATCTAAATTATATTCTTTCAATATAAATAAATTTTTTTTATTAAATGAAATAATAAATTGATTCAATAACAATGAAATTGGATTTATAAATAAATACAAAGATATATGTTATTTGTCGAAAATTGTACAACTCCCAAGGGCAAAATAATGTAACGAAATAAAAAAGAAAAAAAAAAGAACAAAACAATTAGTGAAGATAAATAAAAAAAATTGTTTCTATGTGCAAGACTAAAGATATCTTGTTATAGAGAATTATTTTTTTTTCTGTTATAAAAATAAAAGAAAAAATAATGAGATAAAAAATAAAATAATAATAAAGACTTTTAGTTCACTGCAAGTATTTTTGAACGACGTTTCAATTAAACCAGGTAGTGAAGTGTACAATTAAAGTATCAAAAACGAAAAAAAAAAAAACAAAATTAAAATTAAAATGGATAATTGATTATAAGATAGAATAGCTTATATAGTGGAGAAATATAATTTTTTATCTCACACATTGACATGTATAAATAAGGCAAGCTTAAAATATTTTCATCCATAATCAGTAGTACGAACACGTATGTGGTCAGACGAGGTAAAAAAGACATCAAATAACATGACATGTTTTGTCATTTTTTAAAATATATGGTAGCATCTTGATGGCAAGTTGCCAAAGTAGGAGGGTTTTATTATACATAACCAGATAGCCCAATGCAACTTCAATGTGTTTGTTTTGTTTTTTTTTTTTTAATGTTTGTGGTTGGTTGTATAAAACTTGCAAGAAAAGTAATGCAAAAGGAAGATTAAGGATTAAAAAAGAAAAACGCCAAATGCATTTGCAAACAAAAAATCATACGATTTATCATGAACGCTAGATATGCTTTGCTTCTCAATGTACAAAACGAAAAATACCCGAGGAACCTTTTTTTTTGTCTGTTCATGTTATTGTTATTATATTATAAATGTTTTTTTTTTTTTATTCTATCTGTGGATATAATCACAATGGAGTTTGCCACGTCACTGTTCAATCATTATCAGTCATACGCTATGTACATTCACACAATTTCATTTTATTTTTTTATCTACTCTTCCATCAGTACTTTTTTTAAATTATAGATAGTTTTATGAAAAAGTTAAATATAAATAATAATGAAAATAATAATTTGGATAAGAAGATGGCAAATATGATGTACAAGATTTTCTTTTCTTACAAAGATGAAAATGTGGAAATAAAAAAAAAAAATAACAAGAATAATGAATAAAAAAAAATTGAAGAAATTCTCGTTTTATTTTTTACCAAGAGCTTCAGTCATTCTGTCTTTTTTTTCTTTTTACTATCTCTTTGGGTGTTGGTTTATGTCGCCAAACTAACCATAAATAAAATAGTCTGTCAGATGTATACTTAGAATAAGAGAAATTTTTCTATTTTTAAATTTTTATTTTTTTTATTTCATGTAATTCATCAATCAAGTGAGAAAATATATAAATATTAAAAAAAAAATAATAAATAAATAGATTAATCATATTTTTTTTCTGTTAACTTTTGTATTTTTTTTTTTTTTTTATTGTATTTTACTTGACTCTTGATAATTAAATTTGATTTCTTTATTCATGTTTTTTGTATATAAAAAAAATCATGATAAATGAAGAAAAATAAATGTTCATTTTTTGTTTGCACTTTGAAAGTCAATAAATATGAAATAGAAAATAAATAAACTTGAACTTACAAAGTTGCAAAGCAAATCAATTAAACTTTCTTGAAAAAAATGAAGAAATTAAAAAATAAAAGTAATAAAAGACTAGCTGTATATATAAATGTTGAAATCACTTTTCTGCAGAAGAAAAAACAAATAGATAAAAAAAATTCTCGTTTGCGTAGTATTTTTTCAAACCACGCCTTTCAACTCATGATAATTTGCATAATCAACTGAGTCTATCAAAGATTAGTATGATGGGTAGATAAACTGGCTAGCTACCATGATAAAAAGTCATTAATGCAAAAAAATTCAAAATCAAGAGAGAAAAGAGTGCATAGTAGAGAAGAGACTGCACTTTTGTCTATTCGATATACCACATCCACTTGTTTCGACACTATTCACTAACTACTTGTCCTTGAAATTGTAACTTCTATTATAACGTTAAATTTTTATCGTGAACGCTTGACCTAAATGATTTTTGCAACGTTGAAGAAAAAAAAAAATAATAAAACCTTCAAAAGCTAAGGTCACAACAACAGACTAATATAACTTTTTCGTTTCTTTTATTTGTAATAAAAAATTTAATACAAAATAAGATATGTAATATTTAAATGGAGAAAAAAAATAAAATATTTGCCTGACTATTTAAACAAATATCTACTGATGTGTTTTTGTAGGAGAATTTCAATTAACCATCGACACATAAAATGAAATATAAGAGAAATAAACTAACGATTTTAATTAACGATAAAACTTATTATTAAACAATTTGAATAATTTAATTATGGCAATGTATGATTGAAACATAGACATATTCAATAAAGTATTCATAAACACGTACATAGTTTTAATGCTTAATCATATGTACATATAAATGTACATTAATTACATCTATGAAAATAGTAAATTGCCAGATAACAAAAATTACGGTACATGAAGATCAGGAAAATGTATAACGACAAGAATTTTCTATATATTTTCTCTATCTCCATAAAATAACCCACACATTCATATGATTTAAAGCTGTAAAATTTTACTGTTTGTCATAATGCTCAAGTCTATAGTTTTATATTCTCATAAACAATAGCCAATTTAAAGTTGAAATTTTAATGATTATTTAATTACAAAATGGCAATGTATTAATATTACTTTCTAAACTATTTTTTAAATTTTTCAACAGTTAGGAATTTGTTGAGAAAAAATTAATAAATTTTCGAATTATATCCGCAATCGTATTTTTTATTTATACAAAAGTTTCGTTTTTAAAATAAAAAATATCATAAGCATGTGAGTGATTTTATAGATAGAAATAATTTAAAGAGATGAAGACGAGTTCTTGGAGTAGATTGAAAGATTGACTTTTTTTTATGGGATGAAATAATGACATAGTAGTTGCATAATAAATGAATAACGAGTGCATGTGCATCGGGCAACAATAAAGTAAACACTGGGCGGTTTAATGTCATTAATAACGCACATATCGATGTACAATACAACTGGGCAACCTCCCAGTGTATGTCTACCTAGATATTGATTTTTTATATTCTTTGAAACTCGAGTAAAAAATTAATATTAAAAAAAAATAATAAAAAAAATACTCATACACCGATATGCGTATTAAATTGAATATTGTTTTCTACATTTTTTTTCATTTTTCAAAGGCTTTATTTATGCACTTAAGTACTTTTGATATAGATACATATTTGCCTCTAAAAAAAAACCTTGGCATCGAATCAAATAAATAACTTAACCCACACCCACATACTATTGTTGTTTCTATATATTTTTTTTTACTTCATCGTCACCTTTCGAAAAGTCTCGACGTTTTACCCTGGAGACGTGACTCTTTTTATGCTTTTTTTTTTCATCATACCTTTTTATATTTATTCATTTTTATATGTCAAACGACGATTTTTTGACGAATCGATTTTTATGGTTTTTATATATGTATATTTTTTATTTATTTATTTTTTTACTAGCTCATCTTTTTTTGAGTTCTTGGGCATACATATTTCATGGCACATAAAACGCATGCAATTTTTTATATATTTTTTTTTTTATATACTAGTAACAAACTCACTTTTATTTCAATCAATGTCAACATAAAAATTTTCTAAATTTAATTTTATTCAAAAAAAAAAAAATAGCAATAGCGAAGTTAAACGATACCAAAAATATTAAATCCAATAAATTAAATGTCTTTATTTAGAAATTATCAATCGAAACTATAACTGTATTTTAAAGCAGAGCAAATAAGTCTGTCAATGTGACACACTGGAACAAATTTAGATTGAAAAAAAAATAAAATACTATAGATTGTCTTACGATAATCGATATATCCTCGACCTCTTCGATAAAAATAATAAAGCCTACCAAGATACTGAGAATAAAAAATGTTGATAAACTAAATGAGGAAAAAAAAAAAAAACTACTTAGACACAAGCTGATATCACTGAAGTAGAATTGTTTAAGAGATGTGCATATATATGAATAGCCAAAATAAGGTCTAGATAATACAAGATGACAGTTTATATCCATGCACATCTGGCTGGAGGCTCCAGTCTACTCAACCCACTCAGCTATGTAGATTGTGCTCAAGCCACATGTGCCATTAATAGCTGATGACCTTCTGTATTCTCTAAAGCAAAATTTATTTTTCTCCCTCTAATCCTGAATCCTTTTTTTTTTTTGCATCGTAAAAAGAGCTTTTTCTCCTTTTTTTTCTGAATTCACATTTTATATTTAATATTATAAATCATTAAATGAAATATTCAAGTTGATTTACAACATAAAGTATATTTTTTCTTTGTTTTATCAGAAAATAAAAGAATGAAAATTGTCTTGGTGTATAAGATAAATATTGTAGAGGTTAAAATGAGGATAATACAAATTGAATTGGTGTTTTATATAAAGACTAAAAGATTGTATTTATTAGTGGCATTATTGGCTAAGCTAAATTATTATTTGTATCAACACCAGCTGGTATCACTACTCACGTGAAAATTTTAATTTAATTGTGTCTATAGATTAAATTTAGCCATAAATATTATTTCAAATATTTGAAAATGAAACTGAGACTGTATGCTAGAGCATTAACATGTCAAAAAAAGATATAAAACCATATTAGAGTGATAAGAAAAAAAAAAAAAACAAAAAAAAAAAAAAAAACATGATAAAGAAAAAATATATTCAAACTGATGCTACCAGTTGAAATTCATTACGTGATACTTTTTGCTTTATTTTTTTTTTAATCTTTATTCCCTGTGGCTTATATTCTATTCACCTCATACGTATAATTATTGTTATTATAATTTTTTTTTTGCAAATCTACTGATGTTCAAAGCAACACTAATAGTCCAGCGCGCACAAGGTCGAGGTCAAAGCAGATAATTTAAGAGGAATGGTCTTTTGACTTTTTATCTTGGTTTTCCATTTTTTTTTTCTTTTTATTTTTTGCCATTTTATACTTTTCTTCTTTATATATATACTCAAATAACCGGGCAGAAGAATGCAAATTAAGATTTAAATGAGAAATGAAATGTACAATATTAACTGAGTGAAAAAAAAAAATTAAATTAGATATTTGTATTACGTGAATTGATGAGTGGCTTTTTGGGCTTATATTATCATCTTACTTTTGCAATTAATCGTCATGAAATGTCAGAAATATTAATGTTCTTTGTCAAGGCACTAGCACTTTGAGATACTCAATTAAATTCTGCAACAGATGCTGATCTATTCAGCAAGGAAATCATCATGTACAATGAGATTATACCAAAATTGAGAAAAGGAAATAGATCAAAATGGTCAGCTGATTGTTATCTATGCAAGAACAATGTTATTATGGTTATAGTAGACCTAGGTCAACAGTGCTTTTGTACAATCGACAAGTCGATTTCATTTGACTTTAATGAATTGACTTGTCTCTTCAAATAACTTGCAATATATTTTATTCGAGATCATTGATACTTAATAAAAATCAAGAGGAAAATAGGAAAGCACTTGAAGAAATAGTTGACAAGTTACCAAGCAATAATTTTATTCAACCTGTTATTTTATTTATCCATAAATAAATATGAAGATCTAATTTAAATTTTTCAATGTATTCATTATTATTTCTATTTTAAAACTCCGTTTTATATATATGTACCGATCAATTGATATAAATTATGATGATACAATGAATATAAGCTAAATAAATCAAATTTAAAATACAATTATTCTCTCACCATTACGTTAAAAATTTGTCTTTCCTCATGCCTCGTGGACCAACACGAGTGATCCACCCGATTCAATTGACATAAACGGAAACCACGATTTGAATGATGCCTCGTGCCAATTCATTCTGTTTAAATACCCTTATCGCAATACCACCAATCAAAACCTCTAGCCAACTTTCAAATTCACTTTAATAACCAACACACACAAAACGTAAATTTACACAAGGAAATTTTAAAACAATGCTTCAGTTAATAACTGATCCGGATATCACCAAAGCACCATATCATAAAATATAAATCGGAACTATACGGTCATTCATTTTAAAACACTTGCAAATTTTTATATTTAATATTTTTTTGTTTTACATAAAAACCTTTGTGGTAGCAAAAAAAAATAAAAAATCAATTATTCAGGTGTGTTTATTTATATGAAAAATAAAAAATAAATAAACACTGTGATTTTTATTATAAAAATAATATTATCACTGGTGGAAAATTATTCAGTTGATTAATCAACACAAGGACAAATTTATTATGATATGGTTCAATTACAATTTCACAATTGTATTGCACTGAAAATATATATATGAAATTTTGTAAAATTTATTCAAATTAAAATATGTGTTGATAAATAAACGATAAATATAAATAAATAAATGGCAATATGTCAAACTGTGTAAACAAAAATTAATTTTCATTTGTCAATAAATATGTTTTAACAATATTTATTTTCACTTTATCAAAATAAAAAATTTTAATTAATAATTAACTTGTATTTACGTATTTATATTTTTATTATTTTTTAAAATATTTATATGAATTATTTTTCGTTGTTATTATTCATTTTAATTTATTTATTTTTTACAAAACAAACACTATTGCAATTTTTTTTTACTATTTCATATTTTGTTTATTTATTTATTTCATTTTTTTAATCAACAAATAAATAGGTTTCAGATAGAACACGCGATTCAAATGACATAAAAAATATAAAAAGGATTGTTGAACTCGAACACGCTTATCCAACGATGGTTTGCGCGACACTACCCAGAAGGTGGTTGTTCTATTGCCGCCACGATAATCAAACGCTTGCGCGTACTAAGGTAAATATTTAACACTAAGTATATTTTTTTTTCTATACATTCAACAAAAATTAAATAAATAAACTACCAAACATTTTCCTCAATCAATTATTATTGAAAAAAAATTGTTGAATAATTAATTGCCATGGAAAAAAGAGAAAAAAAAAAAAAACAATTTAAAATTTGAGTTGAAAAATAAATTTAAAAATAGTTAAATTTATAACAGTAAGTTGAAAACCACTCGAACGTGTTTATTAACTTGGAGCCTACAGTCAAAAATTTTCCAGCACATGACACACGATACATGGAAAATTATGTGGTCCAGGGTAAAAGCCATTAGTCGAACAGTTTCATTGAAATGAATGACCACAAAATGTGCTTTATTTCACTCTATTCAACCAACATAGATATATAAATGTATAAAATTGATATATCTATCTCAACTAATAAATAAACTAATAATTTGTTAAGTTAAAAGGATTGATAAAATATATGAAATACTTGAAATTATTACATTTTAAAAGTCAATAGATAAATATTTATGAATAACTTGAAACTTTAACAAGCAATTTATTACAAAAAAATATTTATTATGATTTTAATTAATTGAAAATTTTAAAAACTTTAAATAAATAATTTCAGATGATTGAGAAAATTATTTTCAACATATCTAATCATCTGGAAGAAAAATTAAAAGACAACAGATGGGAACGACGAGTTTAGTTGATTTTATTTTTTCACAAGAATTAAATAGAGCATCTCATGGCACCAGCTGATCAATATCTAAACCGTAATTTACAAGAAACTTTCTTAAACTTGTGTGATAAAGTGTCAATAAAATGTCAAAGTAATTATCACGAACAGCAACGAGGCAAATTTAAATAGATGTCTTATACCATGAGATCCACTGGAGGATGAGTTTAATACTGATAGTCAATTAAACAACAGTTAGTATAATTTTTATGTCTATTTAATTTAAATATAATTTTAAAATGTAATTAAAAAGTTTATATATTCTAAAAATGTAAAAATTTTCATGACTCTAATAATTTTCAAAGGTACAATCCACCTACGCTTTGTTACATCACCACCAATACCACCAACACCAAGTAGATCTCATTATATATGATGATCTCTTTGGTAAATAGTTTACAAAAGGTTGCAACTTCATGTTGAGGTCTTGATGATGGTAGTGCCTTGGCAAATAGGATAAATGTCTCAGTGATTTTGTGTCTGGAAATGGTGATAGGAACCCATGGAACTTCTGATGCCTCAATAAGGTAATACCACTTTGATACAGTTAAAATTTCTAATCTAATTTTGCATGCAACAATTATTTTGACATTAGAATCATCAAGAAATCCACGGCTTGGATCACTGAATTTAACGTAAAGCTATTTTTGATTTGAAGAATTTTTTTTTTCAACACTTAATGCCATCGTAAATTATACTATCAACAGATAGCTCTATATGTAATTCATTTTTAAAAACCAACAAAAGACTTTTTGATATATTCATTTTATACAAATAAATATACAAAACAAAAATTTATTTTTAAAGTGACAGTATTTGCATATCCAGTGATTTTAATGTTAATTATATTTTATTTACTTGAAAAAATTTAAAAGCACGTGTTGAAAAAAAAACATGAAGTAAATAAAAATTCAAATATAAAATTCACTTATTTATTTTGAATAAATAAATAATAACAATAAATAAATATACTGAAAAGTAGAAAAAATAAAGAGAATGAAAAATATATTGAACGATGGAAAGCACATCTTGGTAATAGACTCTCATTTATAATACAAAGCACCACATCGTGTCCTCGACGAATTTAAATTGCTAAGGGATATTCATGTACTGTGGTTTGGATTGTGCAAATGGTAAATGGTAGCAAAAAGACTAAGAAAACTTTGGCTTAAAAAATGAATACAAGTTGAATAGTGAACGACCAGTCAGAATTTTCACAAGTATTTTCAATATACAAGAGTTTGAGATACAAGTAAGTGACTCCTACTTTGACGATGAATTTTAGATTTCTTGATGAACTCATTGGTTCATGAATATGTTAAAATTTAAATTCAATTCTTACCCAATATTTATATAAACATTATCCATGAATATATTTTAAAACTATTATTATTGTTGACTAAAGTATTTTACAACTTTATGATCATCAAAAAAATTAATGAAATATACAAACGATAATAAATGTATTTTTAAGTTTTTAAAAAATTTACTGATATTAATATAAGCAAAGGAGTAAACTAATAAAAGGTGCTTTAAAATAATTGTTGGATAAAGTTTATGATCTAAGCACAAACTTGTACTTTTCGACTAGATATGTAGCGAAATTATTTTAGATCATGATTACTTAAACTTTTGCTCATGCTACAAAATTTATGTTGCATAAAAAACTAGAATACCTCGGACTAAACTCTATTTTACAACTATCTATTCGTTCGTGACATCGTAAAGATTCAATAAGTCTATTTGATCTTGGTAATAGCACCAGTGAAATCAACTATAATCTTGTAAATGTTAATACGTCTGGTTCCCTTAAGCCCACTTGGGGAATCCAGAAAAATATGTTTGATTGCTTTATATTAAACGACACGATAAAAATAAAAATAGCTTGGAAAATTCGATTATATAAAAGTTGAAAATAATAAATAAAAATAAAACAAATTCTACAATTTGTAATTTTTGATTCAACATTAGTTGATGGATATGATTTTAAGAGATAAAAAATATATAATAAAACATAAAAATTGGAATACAATACTCGCGAAATAAATTCAATAGAATCAAAATAAATCATTTGTTTTAAATCTTACCTTGTACCAGCTAGCTCCATGATGATCATGACGATGATGATGACCAGGATGATGATGATAATGAGCTCATACAACATCAACCTTCCAGGTCTTGTCAATTGAATAATTGATTTGTTGTTCAATCCTCATCAGTCATGATGAATCAGTGTTTAAAAACAACAGCAACTTAGCCTACGAAAAAATAATAAATAAATTAGTTGATTAATAATAATATGGTGTAAAAAATTTACACCAAAACGATACATGGTACATGAGATACATCAACACAAGCACCATGTTATGTTATACATACCCTACCAAAAAATAAATATTGATTTTTTTTTTTCCTCAATAACATTGGAGAAGTCGACTGTCTTTATTACAATAAACACGGCACTACCTTTATTCTTAGAATTTTCTTTTTTTTTTTTTTTTTTTTTTTTTTTTTTTTTGTTTTTTTTTTGTTTC
>JAPYYR010001124.1:0-18014 GCA_030523065.1 Aphidius colemani | reverse complement strand
GATTAGCTCAACACTAAAGTTAGCTAAATAATTACTTTTAAATATATTTAATGTGTCAATTATTCCAAGTTAGATAAACGATATCTAAAGAAAATTATACAAATAGGACAATTTAATTTATCATAAATTAATTATTAAAAAATATTATTTAAACTTGGCTGATTTAGGTTTTAACGTATTATTTTTTTTATATATATAAAAACATGCACTTTCTACTCAAATTTAGCTAAAACTTGTTACTTTAAAATAAAAACAAATAACAGTTAAAATATACTTCGCAAATTATAGTGTTAATTTATTTGCAAAGAGAAAATGTAAATAAATCCTAAAATAATTGCTGTACTGTAGAATATTTTATTCAGTTTTATTAAAATGAAAATAACCCAGATTTTTAGAGATGCAATTTTACTTAGTAGTCATAAATAAATTTTTTAATAATTTTATTCTTATTTAAATAGCTCGTAATGTTTTAATCGATAGTATTAAATTAAAATGAATTATTCAAATTGAAATTTTATTAAATCCATTTTAATATAAAAATAAAAACGATTTTCATAGTCAAATTAAATTTAGATTCACTCCAGACATTATAATTGTCATAAAATTAAAAAAATATTTGGACTTGGTATGTAGATATTCAATAATATATAAATATTATGATCGAGTAAAGACTGATATTTAGCAGTAAAATTTACAGCAAATGTTATTCAATTTAATTGATAGAAAGCTTTTCCAACTAAAGCACTTTCATCTCTCTAGTTTTCACTCTCTTATTCAACTAACTAACTTTAGCAAATGCTGGGTAATACTTTGTGTGTAAACATCATTCTCTAATGCTACAAAGATCCATATTTTTATCCTTTCAATGATATTTTCACAAAATTTTTGAATTTAAATTCTTGTAATATTATAAATAATTTTTTTCGACTATTAAAATTAATGTTTATTTATGCGTTATGTGGAAAATCATATTTCTATGTTGACAAGCATCAAAAAATCTAGTGACTGGAAATACTCAATAGCTAACGATATTCATCTTTTACTCGAGCTACTTTTCACAAATCTTTTTGATCCATAGCAATTCTTATATTTATTTTTTCAGGAATAAAAAAATATCAGGTGACTTTTTTTTTTTTTTTCATTCTCGTCACACAAGGACCCTTCAATATTATATTTTGATTTTATTTATTTTTAGTAGTAAAAGTTATACTAAATAATAATGGAAAATATTTTTGAAGAATTCTAGTTTGAATATTTTTTGTTGCATGTTTTCCTAGTTGCAGTTGTGATTTAAAGATAACATTATATTCCTTACTTATGTTAGTGAAGCTAGAGAGGATTTTGTATGTCTAAAATTTTGAAGTAAGTAATAGTGGTTGTGTATATAGTTGTTGGGTTGGATATTAATATAGTCCCGTTTGGCTTGATAAATAGTTTAACGTAAAGTTGGTGACAGCTTCACACAAGACTTGCTGCCTTTTCTCATATATACATTGTGAAAATTGTTAACAATACCCTTGTGAGTGGTGACACTGAAGCTCAACTGTATTCCCTACAATATAATCCAAGGGTTTATAAAAATGACCAATGAATTTTGCAGATATTTTAAGTAGTTGATTTTTAATTTTCATTAAATATTTATAAAAACATAAATAATTATTAATATATAAATAGAATAGCTACAGTATTTTTAGTATATTTTTTGTAAATATTAACGTACAGAGACAAAATTAAATTACAATTTACATTGTTTTTTAATAATCAATTTTTCCAAGAGATTCTATTTCATTTGTTTAACCTGGACTTTTATCAGGCTATTAAATAAATCTCTAGCAACAGATATCAAGAGATATATGTATTGAGTGATCGAGTTATGAAACTTTAGATGAATCGTGTGCAAAGTAAAATCTGACGATTTAGCTTCATGGCACGTATCAACAGTTATAGACAAACTAACTTGATAAACTGGAAATTGCTTCAATTGTACGAATCGCTAAGCATGTTAAACTAAATCGACTCATTGAAAATTCATCATTATAATTTATTTCTTTTTTTATTTTAATAAAATTGTTAAACTTTTATTGAATGTAAATATGGAAATTGTGGAGGTAAAAATAAAAAAAAATCATTTCAAAGGTCAAAAAACACACCAGTGCAATACTGTCAGATTGATTATTATTCAATGCTATTTTTCGTCAATTTAATTCTTTAACTCGGTTGAATAACTTGGTTTGACAACGTGAAAAATAAAGGTAAATGTCGATATGCACATGTCGGTGTCACCAACTATACCGCATCATTAACTCTTATATTTTTTTTTCATATCACGACAATTTTTTGTTTTCCTAAAACTATGATTATTTTTTTTTTTTATTCAGAAAGAAAAAAATAAAAGTAAAAAGAGCTATGTAAATGTCATATAAAAATTAACGAACTGGATATTTCCAGGATCGAAATTAAGCAAGTTTCCCTTATAAAAGAAGTCATTGATAGAAGGAGTTGATACTTCAAATGCACGCTATAGTTAAGAAACCAACGTGCCAACAGTGCCAGTCAAACTCCAATTCCCTAAGCAATAATGCAATGAATTTTGTTCTCCCTTGTGCGTACTTTCTCTATCGTTGAATTGTTCGATGCGTATTGTATACCTGTAATAACGACAAAGCCAAAAGTCTTAAGCAATGATGCTTTTAGTAGTAGTTGTGGTGGTTAAGATTCTAGAACTGATGGTTTTGGTGAACGTGAAAACTTGGAATATGGTTGTTCAACTAACTCCATTCGTAGATCCATTTATACGAGTGTTGAATAACCAACTGTCGAACAATAAGTTTATAAATATACTACATAGCAAAGTCAGGTGAATATACTTTAGGCTAAAAAAACCTCGTTCTTATATTGTCTTGATCCACGTGGGAAAGAACACATAAGACTTACACCTTTTCCAACATTTTTGCCACTGACTTTATTCTACTTCCACTTTTTCAACTGAATAAATAAAGCTGTTGTCTTGTTTTCAAATATATTATTCACAGTAGAATACATCTTTTTATTCTTGTTATAGAATAAAAAAAAAATCAACAAATAAACTTTTCAAGATTTATTTTCAAACAACTAAAAGCATGATTATTTTTTCCATTGATTTTTCAATTAATATATTTCTCATTCTTGTTGTATAAAAATATTATAGATTATACATTTATAACAATGATAATGATAACAGAGAGTTATTCTATTAAATAATGGGCATTAAAATTTTAAATGCATTCTAAAAATAAATGGATATTCAAATTGATAATGAGAATTCAATGAAGATGGGAAAATAAGCTAAAATCAACATCAACTGGTATGATGATTAAACCAAATGGAACAACCCAGTCAATGATTTAAAATTATATATTTAAATTCATTCAGAGAAAATATCAAATTGTTATGTTTGACAATATCATAACGATGCTGGATAAAGAGAGAAACAAAATCTCTCAGTCAATGAAAAGAGTGTACTTTTCAGTATGGGGTTATTTTCATAAGCACAATTTCAAGTGTAAATGATTATTTGAATGGTTATTGTTATGATAACGCGTATCTAAATACCGTGTATCACATTTTCAACTTTACACTTGTCAGCTACGCTTACACTGTTCAACTAACTTTCAATGTTTTATATGTTTATTATATGTTTCATATTATATATATATACATGTGAACATATGTAATGATGACAATTTCTGGCACATCTCTGGCTGCATAAATATATGCTTCAGGATTTCTGGTTGTCAGAGAAGTGAATTATCGAGGGAAATAGCCAAGAGAACATACTGTATGACAAAACTTTAAAAAATTTTAAAATTGTGTTGGAATATTTTTAAATAAATGTAAAGAAAAGAACATGATTTTTTTTTGCCTATTGATGCAGTGCATTATACAATAAAGATACTCTATATGTGCACCCTTGTGAATATTATGTACAAAACTTGGGTCAGCTTCAGACATAAATTCAATAAAATCATCCCTTTACCCTTGTATAAATACATCTATACACCTCCATTAATCTTGTCCTTATTCTTTTCTTTTTTTTTTGCAAGTAAATTTTAGGGCTATCCGTAAATGAAGAGTATAATTTGCTGCTAAAGATCTTCCTAATACTATTAAAGAGAATGAGTTGTATTTCAAGATGGTTTGCTTAGGACTTTGGAACTTTGATGAGATAACTAATGATGATAATAGTGAATAGACATTCAAGATATAAACGTCGTCAATTGTCTGAGTTTATATTTTCCTTAATATTACGAAAGTTATCAACAATTATATGCCAAAATAATTTACATCGTTAGATGATAATTTATTAAACAATTCGGTTAATAGATAATCGTAAAAAAAATTATTTACAGTAAAAGTTATGTAATAATTGAAAATATTGATAGAAATTTCTATATGTTTTGCTCACAATTGTCTATACTAACAATAATTGTTTTACTAAAATTAGATTTCAATAGAGAAAATTGATTGTGAGTATTAACATCGGCTTTGTTTTTTCTTCTCTCAACATTCTTTAACAAGAAATTCAATTTGTAGTTTTTTTTTTTTATTGTTTGTTTGTGTGCGAATCGAATGTTTGTTAGTATACTCGTTTGTTTTCTAGTACATTTTTTTCGTACAGTTGACCGATCTATTAACAGTGGTTCCGTTTTACTGTTGTCTTAACCACCTGCCATTTTCTCTATACAACAAATTCTAGTCTTGTTTCCAACCCGTCTAGAGTATTAGCGTTTGTTGTCTCGTATTATGGCTGATTTCCGTTTTATTTTTTTATTCTTTTTTTCTCTGTTGGAAAGTGCTTTCGTTCACTTGGACGTTTCTGGCTAAAGCAATTAGATACAGGTTATCAGGTTTCAACAAATGGCTTGGCAGAGATAAAATAGAGGACCGACCCTTTTACAAACGTTTTAACTCGAAAGATGATATTCAAGTCTTCAAAACAAAAAAATTTTTCTCCAAAACATACAGAGTAAAAATAAAGAAAAAAACAACAAGAATTATCACGTTAAAATAGAGGAGATTTTAAAAAATCAATAAAAAAGTTTTTTTCATTGATAAAACAATTTGATTTTAGTAGATCGTTGTCATTTGTTGTTATTCATTTATTCATTTATTTTTTAATTTTATATTCAAGTATATACATTAATTGATCGGCGCCACAGACTGGGTTGAATGCACAATGAGCTGTTGTTGTTGTTGTGTATTTGAGCATAAATACACAACCCAAATTTGGCAACTTTAATTATTTATTTGCTTGATACAAAAATAGATACAGATATTGTTACATTTATTTAAACATGTAACACTAATGTATATCATTTATCGATTGTTGATGTTTTTTATTTTTTTATTTAAATTATTTATTTTATAGGTCATAAATATCTGTTTCATTTGTCATTTTCAATTGTATGGTTGATAAAGCTACATGTAAAATTATGCGGTGGACCATTATAAAGGCTATTTGTTTAATTTTTATAAATGTCCAGTGGTTAACCAATTTTGACACAATTGTTTTCATGAGTTAAGTCTCATTCTCCTATAGCCATAATAAACTTCAATTTAAAACTCTTTGCTCAAATTTGACCTAATTTTTTAAATTCAAATTGAAATTGACACGATATGCATTTCTTGTTTTCTCTAATTTCTTAGCCACCTGATTCAGTTTCGATTCTCATTATTTTTATATTCTCTTGACAGTCATACTGAGCCTGTTCAGTTAAAAGTGTTATTGAGTATTCGTTTCTACAAACCGGTCACGTTCTTATTCAAAAATATATATATTTTATCGTATTTTATTCAGTATGCACATTTTTCTTATTTCTAACATTTTCTTTTTATATATAGAGAGATCAACTTACTCATTGCTAACTCAATTTATTGGCAAAATATTCATAAAAATGTTGGACGATTCCATAGATATTCTAGAAACGATCAATCGAATTATATATATATATATTTTTCTTTCAATTTAGTGTTGACGTTTTTTTTTTTTTGCTATTTATTGAGAAAACTCAATGGTAATTTTGTTATGTGAAATATTATAATTCATCAATGTATAATATGAAGATGTATAAATATTCTATTCAAAGTATTTCATTATTCTATTTTTCTATTGATATATCTACATTTGTTTGTTAATCTATATCCCATTTAAAATCTGCAATATTTTATTATTCTATTCAAATTGTACAAGTATATCGACTAAGAACATTTAAGCATAAATTTTGCAAATGCTTCGGGTCTTTCCATATTGGCATATCAGAAAATCACTGGTTGTCACTGGCACAACCAGTTCATGAGTATATGTACATATTAAAAAAAAAAAAAAAAATATTATCAGAGAGGGTGGCAAGAGAAAAACGTGGCAGGTCTGTGTGTTGAAAATAAAAGGGGAATTTGAAAGAAGTAAAGACTTTGCCGCGCGGTACTTTAAACGAACTACGGGATTTTATTGCACCCATTGCTCGTATCGACATCTAATTTTTTTTCTTGTACTCGTGAATCGTTTGTTTGTTTATTCATTTATTTTCAAAACTCAGATAAAACGAAGGCATAAAAGAGACAGTAAAACAACGTAGGACAGTTTACACGGGTAAACCTTCTAACCAACCAAAAGAAAAAGATAAATAAAGAAATAGAATCTCACGTTTAATCAAAGATCAAATCTCTTTTATACTATATGTATATAAATATATCTAGGCTGTCTATATTTTTATTTGTAATTTGTATTAATGAACCAATTGATAAAGTCTGATTTTCCTGAACTTGAAACAACGAATCATTTAAATAGATAAAAAGATTAATTTACTTTTTCAAATTATTCCTGCTTACTGATAAACTAGAAAACAAAATAATAAAAATAAACAAATTTATAACGGATAACTTTAAATCTGTTGAATTTTTTTAACCTTTTTATCTTTTAGTTTTTTCAATAATCATGTAAATTATTGACTATGAATAATTGAATATGTAAAATATATTATTTGCAAATTTTTACGAAAATTTCATTGAAAAATTACCATATAAATACATTAAAAAAATGTAAAAATTCATAAAACATTATTCAGATTGGTCCTGATTCTCTTGAATAGCGTTGTAGTGAAAGTACCTCGATATGATATCCTACAAATTGACACAACGAATGCATGACATACTCGGATGCACATGATGGAATTCAACTATGGTATAAGCGCGTAAATTCATTCAGCATGTTCGATGTATAAACCATCATTTTGATATGTGTAATACAGGGGTGTTAACATATTTGGAATGTCCAACTGGTTAACAAGCTGATCAATAGATTTTGTATATTAAAATGACATATTGCTTGGTCAACTTTGACCCTTGAAACAATCATAACTAATTGTAACATATGAAAATGAATAAATAAAATCATGATGGTTACGAATATGTCAAAGACAATTTGCCAAGTTATTTTTATTACTATACTCTTTTTTTTTTTTTAAATTTAAGTTGGAGATAAAAATAAATAGAATATAATCTTTGGTGTAGTTATAATTAGCAATCGTGATTCAAGACCATACACTCGTTGCAAAGTCAAGACGTAATTATACCGATGCATCGTTTTCCATAATATTCTACTGGCCAACGTTCAATTATGCTAATCGGAATATAATCGTAACAGTATCACGTACCAATATAGGACGTATTGGATCGTTTAATCAGTTACCACAATACACATGGACAGGGACACTAACACACACTGTAAGTACATCTATAAACACAATACGTATGCAGCTATATTTATCAGAGAGCTCGTCTTTTTCGTAGCTCGAAAAATAATATAAATTTGACCTGGACATTTAAAGTTTTAAATGGAGCGTGAAAAAAATAATCACAGCCAACAAATATAGAAAGAATTCTTTTTTTTTTACGAAATTTTCATTATATTTTCAATTACTTATTATTACATGCGCGTGTTTTTTGTTTTTTTTTTTTTTTATAATTTATAATTTTTAAAATTTTTAATTTAACTTTTGTTTTTTTATCTTTTTTTCATTTGAAAACGATAAAATTTAAATGCAATTTGATTTCATGAGAAAAAAATAAAATAAAATGAAATAAATTGCTCGGGGAACCACAAGCATTAAAGCACCGTGAAACGAGAGAGTCAAAAGGAGCCGTAAAGAATTTAGAGAAAAAATAAAGTAAAAAAAATAAACGCTTCGTTTAATTACAAGCTTTTCACCGGTAAAACTAAAGCATATTATGCATTTACTAGGGTAAGATGTTTAATGTGATATTATTTGTAATCTACTTATCTACTGGTTGTGTTGGGCATGACGGGGTCGAATATATATGCATGACGTTGAAGCAGGTGCCAATTAAAAAAGGCCCTTTTACCAAGCCATGATTTTTGATGGAACGTTGAAGCCTGTATTAAATGTACGCTGATAATTAGTAAGGGAATAACGAGCCGGCACCGGTCTGCTTTTTTCTACACACCCATACATGATCGAATCTGGAAATTATTGTGGTCAAGCTCATGCCAAATTGTATTCGTTTCTATGTTTTTTTTTTTAAATTTATTTTTGAATTTGTTAATCATTTTAAATATTTTTTTAGCATCTCAAGTTTTTATGAGAAATTAAAATTTTTTTTTTCCAATTGTCCAAATTTAAACGCTTTTTTTTAATATATTAATTATATTAATATATTAAAAATTATTAAGCCATCAACATATAATAGAGACAGCTTGAAAAACTTGTTTATCAATGTCAATGCTCAAGTATAATTAAGAGTATTTATTTTTGTATAGCAATGTCAAATCGATTAGTACACTACTCGCATTTTAGCTGGTCTAGATTGCATTGATTTATATACAGATGACTGACAAGCTACTTGTCTAAACTTGAGAATTTACATGAAATTAAAAGCCCCCAAGCAAAATACGCGTATGTAACTTGTGCATAAAGGTAATTTTGAGGGAGAGAACAAACAAAATAGTCCTCAAAATCAATTTGTCTTTCGGGAAATATAATTCAAAGGATTGTGAAGAGTTGAACATTATGTGCGGTCATTTAAAGTACATTAAGCCACTAAAACTCTACAAGAATATTAATTGATCTTTTTTATTGAAATGTTTTTGTAGAATTGAATTGGTCTACGTCAAAAATTTTGCATTGTTTTGCATCTTTTGATATTGTTTTCTTTGACTGCTTAATATAAACATAAAGAAACAAAAAAACGACAAATAAAAGAACATTTTTTTTAGGCAATATTATCAAGTATAATTTGTCTTTTATAGTAATAAATTTTTTTTAAACATGTTACACAGAAAAACATACATTTTTTTAGTTTAAAAAGAAAATGAATGAGAAAAAAAAAGTATGCACACGTGTGAAATTTCAAATAAAATTACGCTTTATTTTTTTCTCTGCGTGTTGGTTACAGACGACAACAAAACAAAGAAAAATATATATATTAAAAAAAAAGGATTGCTCGCAATAATTTTTCATTATCACTGATTTATATAGCTTACAATTTTGGAATAGATGGTGTTTTGTGTTGAAAAAAAATACGTGCAGTGTGTACGAGGTAGCGACGTGTGAATAACTTGAGTGACATTGAAAAGGGGAAAACCTAGTGCCAAAAAGCTTTATGTCAATGCATCATATACAGAGTGGTGAAACGACATACAGCAACGAAAGAATCTCGGGGCGTTTTTCGTCGTTTCGCATATGGTTTGAAGTAAATAGTTTGCTTGCTGGGGGCGATAACGCAGGATGGTTTTGACGCATTGTTATGCAACGATGAAACTTGCAAAATGTGTCAAAATATGATAATAAATTTAAGAAATAAATAACATGAAAATAAGAATCATACGAAAATATGAAATGATAATTATTCAAAAATAAATAAGAAACAGTTCAAAAAATGAAAAACAAAGATTAAAAATTAATAACAGTTAGTCTTATTAATAGCAAAGCACGGTAACAATTATCTTTTTATGGGATGTCGTTAGTGATGTCACTAAACAAATTAGCTTGCAGAAAGTTTGGGGATAACTATACGAACATATATATTTTTGTGTGTGTATATATATCGTGAAGTTTAACAACCACCCATGCAGTTGGTGGCGTTTACAAAGCGTGGAACGCAAAACGAGGTTGACGTGACTGCGAGGATATACAAGAAAACCCTTTGGGTTTTACCGCTCGCGATTCGTGCCACTGACTCTTTGAAAGACGTTAAAGTCGACGTGCCAGGATGATGTACACATCGTACAAATAATGCTTCACCATAAGCAACAGCCAACGATATAGTTCAAGTTTTTTTTTCTAGGCAAGTAGGAAATTAGTCAGGTCTAATCGGCACAGGCAGTTTTAATAACATTGTACAACGGTGACTTTTATAGAACGACAAACGCCTTGATGAAAAAAAAAAAAAAAATACACTTTTTTCTATCGCACTCATGCTCTTTTATTTTTATAATTCTAGCTGCCTCAGGCATTTTCAACGAGACTTGTAAAAGTACAGGGGGTTGTTTCGTGCATCCGGTGAACAGTCTCTCTTTCTTTCGCTAATTTTTTTTTTTTTATCATTATTAATATTTTATTTCATTTATCTTTAGTAATGCTAGGCTTTATTCTGGGTGACAAACTTCCGACATGACATGATAGACGAAATATTATTCCCCCCAACAAAAAAATTTAAAAAAGATAAGGCACATTCAGCCACCACGAGTGTCACTTTCGCTCCATTTCCGATGATGACATACAAATGTATACAACAAATGTACGCAATGATACTGTAAAATGACTTTTATAAAAAAATCATGCTAAATGCAATAATTTATTTTTATCATAAAACTGAAATTATATACCCAAATGTGTATGATTCATTCATTCCGTTATATGAGAGGCATAAAAAATAATTTAAAATAAGAATAAACTTCATTGAAATGAGAAATCATCAAAAAGAAAATATAAAAAAGATATTTTTGATTTCGAAATTTGAAAAAGCCTGCGTGGTATACCACTGAGCAATAATAATAATTTGTTTGTGGCTGACGAATGCAAGGCATCAAACCACAAAAGTACGCATTTATAATGCACATATATATACGCACAAGTAGTCAAATATTTTGGAAGGCTGATTGCACCCAAGCCTCATTATTCCCACAAGACTATTTTACTGAATTCCATAATAACCGCATCATAGTAGATTCTATAATACCACGTGTCTGCTTTCTATGGTAAGGGTAAAAGGGATTATTATTGATTATATTACCTAGTTGTTGTACCATAGAAATAATCAGCTGTGAAGGTCTCTTTTGAATCATGAAAATCACTAGAACGTTTGTCCATTTAAAATTTCACTAGTACAACAAGAAAATAATTTATAAAAAATTTCAAAAGGTAAAATGAAATAAAAGAAAAATCTTTAATACATGCAAGTTATTTTGACTGTGTTAAAAATTTTTCCAACTATACAGTCATATAAATTTCATCGTTTCATGCCAATTTACATACTGTGAATTTATATACGCAATTCAACACACTGGCCTCCACCTTTTCATCCCTTCTTCGACAATCATCGAGCCTCTTTGTTAGTTTGCTCGCTGTGGTAGCCAGACTTCATATTCCACCGTATAGAAACGCTTTGTTCGTACACAGTAGTGCTCTAAATTATCTGAATTATTTTTTTCATTTAATTATTTTTATTTTTTTTTTCATACGAATTGAATTTTGAGTACTAGCGACACAATTTAATATCTAGAATATTTATTATATAAATTTTTTTTTTGAGTACCATGGACCTTTACAATTCGAAGATTTAATTCACACCAATGAAAGAGAAGTATCACACTCACGTTTACGTATATTTATATCATGGTGAGAGGAAGAGTAGCTGGGTATATATTTCTATAGCAAGATTTTGACATCTGTCGCTTAATTTCTACAAAAGTATAATTTGCATCCTCAAATATAATGAGCAACGCAGTAAATTTATTGCTATCCAACAGTCAATTTTCTTATGATACATTCATGAAAAAAAAAAAAAAAAATGTTCTTGTTTTTTTTATATGCAATCTGATAAACTGTTAATTCAATGTTGTCAGAGTTGAATGGATTACTAAATTTACATCTAGTTTAGCTGCAACTGGATAATTGTTACTTTTATGAAAACAGAAGTTTACTGACTTGATATATAATGCTGATCATTATGTTTATAAATTCAAATATACTGCAAATAGTAAAAGATAAATATATATTTATATATATACTAAGACAGATATACTAAATGCACACATGGGGACCTGGATATACGAGTGCAATCTTGTAGCTAATAGAGCCACTGAGATATTTTACCCGCATGTTTTTTCTTCTTTTACCTGTTCATCTTCAACTCGGTTTCATTAATTTATTACACTAAGCCAAGCACTACCTTCCTGTTCTTTTGTTTATATCTTTAGATTATGGTGTTGATTTTGAGTCAACAAATTTGTTTTATTTTTTGATTATTTTTTATCTAGTCCGAGTTGTTTAGCTTGATCAGGAAACTACTGGGCAATACATTAAATTTAATTCTATGTAATATAAAAGTATATATTTTAAGTGCCAGATGCTCGGTATATTTAAATTTTTATGCACTTGAATAGATATCATAGCATGTTTTTTAACCCAAGACCTTATAAATACAAATCACGATTAAATACACCGGTGAGACTTTGTGAATAGCACATAAATGACAACGATGACCAACGCGACTATATAGCTTCACTGCACGGCGCCTCATCCAGTTATGGTCTTACAACTGCAATATAGTCAGTTCTTGAAATATTTTACGTTTATAATTCTCAAAAAAAAATATTATATTTTATATACACAGTTAACATGTTACTCATATAGATACATAGCCATGATAAATATATAAATGTTTGAGACTTGAATCATAGCTACTATATACTTCAAGAGAAAAAATAATTTAAATAAATAAAAAAAAAGTAATAATAACTGATAGCTGATGCTAATGATAAAAAATAATAATACAATTGTCGATTTTAATTAGAAAGAAATAAATTAATACCAGCTGATTGACTTATAAAGATGACTGGATATAACAAAAGATGAAAAATAATATTATTGAAAAAAATAGATGGCTAGACAGCGAATGGAAAAAAAAAAGAAAAATGTGACTTTCTTTAAGAGTAAAATGGCAATTGAGTTTGTGCAAGAATATGGAAATTTAAAAGTGAAAGAGTATTTCGTGTCGCGGTCTTTAAGAAAAGATAAGAACAAAAAAAAAAAGTTGACATGGTCGAATGAAAATTTATATTTTTTAACTTGGAGAATTCGAATGATAAGGAGAATCTTGTGAAGATGAACAATTGATATTGGTTTTGATTTAAAAATTTGATATTGTCTAAGAGTACCAGATGGTTTATCCAGTGTTATATTTTCAAACAATAGCTAAATTCCTAATGAGTCTGACCTAGATATGAACACTGTTGAATTATTGATGCTTCATGTTATTACTATTATTATTTGTTGGACAGTTTATAAGAGTTTGAATTAATATTTACTGCATATATATACAGAGTGACTGTAAATTATAAAATTTAACACGGTATATGTGTATGAGATATATATATCAGTTGACTTTATAGAATATGACACTTTGTTCTGGCAATCCAGGCAGTAAATAAACCTGTCGGTTGCGAAACAATAAGAGTGTCCTTTGGGGTTGGAGTATCTCTCGAGCAATTTTCTCGAGACAGACGCTGAGGGGTTTCTGTAAAAGAAGAAAGAGGTGAATTGAAGCTACAATATTTGTCAGGACCATTCGTTGAACAAATTGAAATGACGGCTATGGGATGAAATTGTCAAAAATCCATGTGATAAAAAAATAAAATAAATAAAAAATACCATTTAACGGTTTTATTATTTTTTTTTTTTATAAATAAAATTTCAACATTTATGAATGCGGGAATATGGTTAACTCAAGAGAGCACTGAGAGGAATCAGAATGGCAACTTTTGCTTTAAAATTTTTCGCCCTCTTAGCTAGTGAATTATTGAATTGTGAATTTTGCTTTTTGTGAAATCAACTTCAGGGCATACTGTCAACCGTTACGACGAATCGTTTTTTTTCGAATATATATTTATATGATTTTTTTCGTTTTTATATTTTAGTTACGCTTAACTTTTGATGGGAATATTACAATAAATAATATAATTTCCAATAAACATTGCAACGAAAAATGACGAAGAAATATCAAGTTAAATTCTGGATAATCCACTAAGACATATAAGAGAAAATAAATAAATAAAATATTAGATAGCAAAGAACTTGAAGATAATCTTTATCAAAGATTATAGTCATCTGAAATTGCTTTGTCACTAAGCTCTCATGACGAACACTTGTCGTCGTTATTATTATTTTTTGTTAATAAAAAGAGCATTATCTAAAAACTTATATTGTCGAAAATTGTTTTAAATAATATCAGCTGACATTATGAAAATTATTAATTTTACAAAATAAACTTATTAACAATGATAGCTAAATATTCTACAGCATGACAGCTCTTTATCAAAAACTTTTGTCCTATATATGTCGTAAAGAAATTTCTTTCCTCTTTAACTTGCAAGGTGCAAAACTTTTAGCAAACAAGCTTTTTGTCAAAAATTTCTTTCTTCACAAGTCATACTTCTTATGTATATTTATAAAAAGCTCTGTCTCGATAGCTGTATGACAAAGTTTTCCACTTTTATCAAACCTTAAAGATAGATGTTATCCTACTTGAGCACAACTTGACGAAAATATATTATATACTTTGTAAATCACTAAATTTAATAGCATAGCCTATTGAAAAAATTCAAGTATACATAAGTAATAAACAATTTAAAAGTAATCAACTTACTATTTATTATTAATTATTTTTTCTATATCTGTTGTGTCACGTGTGCATATTGATTATTGAACTATTGAACGTGTCAAAATTTATTTTTATATATTCAATATTTAAAATGAATATTGTTGAATTTTAAACCCCCCAAACTTTTGAGTTTTTCAGCCATTTTTGTGCTGTTGTTATCCAGACAATGTGACGGTGATACATTGTACGCGTGCACGTCAATGACGCCTCCTAAATCGTCCACGGTTTGTCACGTTGGACTGTGGGTGAGTACTTTATGCACTGGTTTGGCAATACATACATTCACAAATATAAATGGACTTGGAGAAAACTATAAAAGGACTATAACTATTGTTCGGTAATAGTTGGGTGGCAGAACAAACGGAAGTAAAAATAAATTTCGGAAAGTAACCGTCTTCTATTCCCGACATGTACATAATATATGTACACATATGTGGATAAATATATACATCAGCAAATAATTGATATAGCATAAATGTTTCAATCGATTTTGGCAGCGACATTGGCGTGTGACCCTTCGTGTCCACTTCTACAATGTCATCCAGCAGCAAAAAGAGTATAGGAGCGGGTAGCTGTTTACTAAATACAATGAGACATGAAAAAACGAAAAAAAAAACGAAAAAACGTAAAAACGTGTATGTATTTCGGAAAAAAAAAGGCATGATTGTCTGAAAACGAACGCAAATAAAAAATTGCTAGTTATTTTTGTCGGCACAAAGTGAGCAGCTGGTTTGAATTTTTTATTATATTTTTATTTTGAATATTTCAGTTGAATTTTTTCCCAGATATTTATTGATTTTTATTTTACTTTCAAGTGATTGAATTTTTTGTCTATTAGTATGCTTTTGGCATACGTTTTTTGTGAAAAAAAAAAATGAGAATGTATAATATAGAAAAGAAGAAAATCACGTTAGCACTGGACAAGTATCAGATGCCCGGAGTCACTTATACTTTGAACGAAATATATAGAAAATTAAATTTCCTTTAGCAAGAAATACTTCGAGTTCCTCAAACTTATCAGTATGGTATAGACACGATTTCAATGGGTTTACATGGCTTTAATAGTTTTTATATGCATATAGACATTTTCATCTGAACCTATCAATTTAAACTAAATCAGGGTCTATACTTCATCAAAGCATTCGATAGAAAATATTTGTATGTACACTTTTTATTCTTTTTATTAGCCGCATACATTTCATCTCACGCATTTTGTTTGGACAAGTAGTCAATCATCAATTGTTCAGTTTGATTCGTCAGACGGGTATTATTTGGAAGAAGTTAATTAAACTCTTCCATTTCAATTAAACTTTGATAAATATATATTTTCAATTTGTACACTGACTCGATGGAAAATACTCAACTTCACTTGGAGTGGTTTTTCATGTAATTTTTTTTTTTTTTATTTCAATTTTGAATATTTTTTTTTTTCACTATCCAATGTTTTTATAGATAATTACCAAAATCAAAAATACTGATAAAAAATGAAAAATTTAAAAAGATAAAACATCTACCATATAAATTTGATTTATTTTCTTTTTGTAATTTGAGAGATAACTTCTAAGATAATTTTCTAAAATTATGAAAGTTTAACTAGTTCACCTATTTAATTCAACTACAATTTGTACGTCAGTAATTTCAAGATAAAAATAAAAAATTAAACTTTAAATTGTTTTATTTTTATTAAATGTATTTGAGGTTGAAAGCTCGACATACACAAGTGTATTGGTTAGATAATTTAGTAGGCTCGAGGCTTTATATATACAGCCAATTGGCAATTGGGCAAACTTTTATGGTGCTTATGTAGGTGTCCTAAATTTTTTATTTAAGCCCAACTTCTTTTAGTAAATCAAGCTTGAGTATTTTCAAGCAAATTTATATCCAAGCTAGAAAATACATTCAAGCACTAAACACGCAAACGATCTTTCAAATGGCATTGTAGGTTAAAAGTTTATAAAATTCATTTCAAAAATATTATCTACCAAACATTATTTTTTTACTAATTAAAATACTAATGGAGCATGTATTATTTAATTTTATTTTAAATGAAAATTTTTTTTTTTCAGCAATTAATTGATTGAAATAAAAGATATCATCAATAAAAGTCAAATAATTAACTATCATAGTTACAAAGAACAAAAAAAATACTGATAAGACGATAATATTCATATAATAAATGAAAATTAAAAATATCGCGTGTAAAAAAACTTTAGTGTTATCTTTTTAATGTTATAATCCAAAATGTAAAATTATAAAGTAAAATAGCATCATAACCATTATTCATTTGAAATAATATACAAAAAAAAATTTTGTATTAAAATTGAGTATAAAATAATAGTTACATAAGCATCACTTCAACTTTTTATATATAACTGAGTTTTAGTTAAACGATTACGTTTATAGACATTCAACAAAAACAAAAAAAAATATTCTCAAGTTTTTATCAGTATTAAGTAAAAAAAAAATAAAATTTATTTTTTAATATAATTGTATACAAGTGATGTATACACGCGATAAATAAATTCATCAGTTTACAACGAGCGCATGTTTGATTGCAAATTATTGCTCCAATTTTTAATCATTTTATTTGTAAAATAAATAAACTAAGTTATTCATTCAAATTTAATGTTTACATTTTTTTTCAAAAGGAAAAGCATATAAAACGATGCTATTTAATATGCATGTGTGTTTAAGTATGTGTATGTTCAGAAATCGCGACATGTAAACAGATGATGTCATGGCGGCTAGCGAATGCTTTTTTTTTTTTTTCTTTTTGGGAGTGACAGAGAGAATGTAACTGACCCGACTAAATTTTCAATATAACTAACAACAACTATCAGTTAAATATGTATGTCAATAAATTTAAGAAAATATGATTGATTTAATTTGAATATTTGATGATAAAGAATAGAATTAAAAAAATGTATAGAACAAATAAAGACGCTTACCGTGGGTATCTGAAAATGGGTATATTCAACAGCCAACTTCTTTGACATGGACACGAAAAGTTTACTCAAATTAATGTTTTATATAACACACACTATTAATATATACTATAGTCACATTATCAAGCATTA